>CM032634.1:1537545-1674604 GCA_019097785.1 Fraxinus excelsior | reverse complement strand
ATCACTTACTTGGTTACAGGCAATTTTGGCATATTTATCTTGAATTCGATAACTAACATCTTCCCAATCTTTCACGCACATTAACGCTTCCAAAATATCTTATTTGAGTCGACTCCTGACCTCAGAGAGAACCCTCTTCCCTGCACTAAAAGCAGACTCCGAGGCTACAGTGCTAACAGGAGGTGTTGGTAGATCTTTTGCCATTGCAGAAACTACTGGCCATCGACGTTCATTATCTCGCCAAAATTTAATTACCTCTTCTGAATTTTTCTTAACTTCTTTGTTAGTAGGCAAAGTATGACGAAAGTAATCGATTAATTCAGATGGCAACGCATTTGGACTATTACTCGAAGTTTGAGTACATGCAGTGGATGACAAACTACTACTACTACCACCAGATGAACCACATGCATATGCAAATGAATTAAATCTATATGAGTTCATGCTTTCGAATAAATCTAAAATTACATCGTCGTCATCCGTTGGATTAGTGGGAGGAGTAGATGTAGGTACACGAGTAATATTTGTACCCATTCGTGAAGCATATAATTCGTACATTTCACGTTGTTGACGTTCAAAATTGTATTGACAAGGTTAAAGCCAACTTAGAATGCAGACAGTAGTCTAAAAGTTACAATAAGGAAGAATACAAGATCGTTCATCAAATAATCGCTCCTTTTTACAACTATATGGGATCTTCAAGGGGATTTTTAGGGATTCTCTCCTTAGTATATTCCTTTAGATTTTCTGTCTGCCCCCCCTTCACTCTTTGTATCCTGGGCCTTTTATAGTAGGAAGACAATAACGTCTAATCCTCCTGTCTTGTCAACTCAGAGGCCGAGCTGAGCTAACTTGTGTGTTGTCCTAACGGGATTGGGGCCCGAGCTCAATGTTGTACTGTTGACTGAGGATGATGGGACTTGCTGATCCTGGTAGTAAATGCATTGCCTATTAAAACAAGCTAAGACTTCTGATTGGAGGAATAAGTAGGCGCTGACACAAGACCTTTCCACGTGTATGTCTCTGGTTTGGTACTCAGAGATCTTGTCAGTGATCCATAATTATTAGCCACTGTAGCGTCTTGAAAGACTACAATGGCTTGTTGGAAAAGCTACGCTCCTGCCGACCTGACCTCGCATAGCTGAACTCCCAAGTCCTTACCCTCATTGGGATACGACAGTCCGAGCTCAACGACCTCGGAGGTCGGTGTCAACAGTTACCCCCCAGGTCAGGTCTAATTTTAAATGAGAGTCTGACCTTGCTGGAATGACATGGCACAAGTACCAACTCGCGTAATAATTACTCCTACAGCCGCCAGATGCACGTGTCGCCCAAAGGGTGGCTGGACGTCTTCACCTCTTTTTAGGCATTGATTGACAGCCGTTCATATTTATTGCCATCCTTGCCGGTTCATATCCCGCCTTTTGCATTTCCGAAACGTTCCCCTTCATCTTCCTTTAGCCTTTTGAATTTCGATCTTCCTTATTCCAAAATTCATAACTTTTCAGCATTCCTTTATTTTCCCTATACTCCCAAACGAGATAACTATCCAGGTACTCTCCTACCATTTCGGAACACCTTTTTCTTTTACGCATTATTTTCTCTTCAACTTGCTTGTATGAGCTCGGACGAATCTCGAGTGCACTCCTGGGGGAACCAACAGGAAGATCTTGCACCTTCTTCGTCTACTCAGTCGTATAGTCCTTCCACCGCTAGTTCCGACTGTCAGGAAATTTTCACGCCCGTTCCTCTAGCTTCGTTTTTCCCCCAACCTTCTCCCCCAAACCCATTGTCAAACTCACCTAGGAGTATGGAGCACAGGCGAAAATTGAGGGAGGAGAGGAAGCAAGACGAAAGCAGTAGTAGGGGGGGCACCTGGGGGGCTAGCTCCCTTAAGTCGGTTATATCTGGAGGGTCCTTAGCTGCTGTTAGGGCTAAGTATAGTATTCCCTCGACGGTAGAGTTAGTTATACCCTCTTCCTCCGACCGGGCTGACAGTCCTCCCATAGGATGCGTGGCTCTGAACGGCGCTATTCTCAGTGCCGGCCTCAGACTCCCGTTTCCCAAGATCATAAGGTCGTTCCTTGCCTCCTGGGGAATAGCCCCTACCCAGTTATGTCCTAACGGGTGGAGAACCCTCGTGGCTACCCTAATCTTGTGGAAACAGTTAGGTCATCCCGAGATAGACGTCGCCACATTCAATTCCCTTTTTACCTTTAAGGAGGATGGGAAAAATACGGGCTGGTGGTATACTAGTGCCAGACCTAGGACGGGGGGTTCGCTGGTATTAGATACTCCTTCTTCGATTAAGGGGTGGAAGGAGGAGTTTTTCTATATCCTGGGAGAGTGGCAATTCCATCCTGATGAGGTGGATAGGGAGGATGTAGTTCCTACACTTTATCACCCCCTTTGTAAGTGAAAGTGCTCAATGCCATCTTCCAGTTCTGTTGTCGAATGAAGAGGCTAACTCTTTGCTTTGTCTGTGTTTTGCAGTTTATCGACCCTGTCACTTAAGTTCGGCAATCAAGAAGCGGGCTGACGCTATCCGAGCTCTGTCTCACAAGGAGCGATCCTGCAAGTTCGTGATTACAAACGACAACCTCTTCTCAGCGGGTTTACTCCGAGCTGTACCTCCGAGCTCGGCAGTCAGCAGGCAAAGGGCTTCAGCATCTGCTCCTTCCCGGAAGGGTTTACTAATTCTGGTTACTCTTGCCCGTCTTTGAGTTGTTCTTTACTTCTTTTCCTTTGTATCTCAGGTCAAGAACTAGAAATGCTGAACTTTCGCGCGGCTAAAGCGGCTAAGGTGGCTGAAGCTGCAAAAAGGAAGAGGGAGGAAATCGCTATTACCGAGAGAGGTCGGTCTGGGAGTCCAAAGGTGGATCCAGAAGACGAGCTGCCCATGCAGAGGCGCCGTTCTGCCGACCTTCCCGTTGCTACCGCCCTGCCGGACTCTCCAGTCCCCGCGACGGTCCCAGTGGTTGCTGGTGCTTCTTCCTCCAAGCCCCAGAAGAAGTGTCCAGACCTTCAGAGGTCGGGTGTTGAAGATTTGGTTGGGCGCCGACCAGAGATTCTTCTAGATTTTCTCAGGGCTCCTTCCCCAGCAAAGGAGTCAGTTGTCGCCTTCCCCTCGCCCCTCAGAGAATCTGCCGTCCTAATGACGCGGAGCTGGAATGACAAGGAGCAGCGATTTCTGACTGAGATGCCTATCGGGGAGAACGTCCTCACAGCTCAGCTCCACTGTCACAGGGCCGTTCTCCACATGTCTTCGGTGGTGGATAAGGTAAAGAGCTCATTTTTAGCCTTTCATGCTTTGATCAGTAACCTCTCTATGCATCTTAATGGCCTTTGTGTTTTTCAGGTCAAGGCCGAGCTTGATTCCGTGCTGGAGTTTAAAGCTAAAGCTGACGAGCTTTTTACCGCAGTTGAAACGGAGAGGTCGGCTTTTGCTGGGGAGAAGCAGAGGTATGAAGACCGTTTGAACAAGATGGGGAGGAGCTTGACGCCTGCCTTGCCAAGGAGCACAAACTGCTTGACGAGAACAAGGCACTGCATCTCTGGGGGGAGAAAGCAAATTCTCGTGCTGAGCTGGAGAAAAGGCGTGCTGACGAGGCGGTAGCTCAGGCCATGGCTTTAAAGGCGGAGACTGATCTGAAGGTTTCTAAAGCTGTGGAGGAATGGAGGGCTTCTCCGGCTTTTGATGCCATCGCCCAGGAAGCATACGTCCTGGCTATGGGTGAGATCGTCAAGTTCATTAATCAAAAAAGGCCGGACTGGGATACTGCCTTTTTGGTGGAGGCTCAGGAGGAGCAGGAAAAAGAGATGGAGCAGATGCTGAAAGCGGTTGAGGCCCAACAAACCGAAGCCCCTCCGATTGTTCTTGATGAGCTCGCTCCCAATCCCCCTAATCCTTAGCTTTATGTATTTCTTTAAGTTCTTCAACTCTTGTACCCTCTTATTTTATGAATGAAAAACACTTTGTTTAATGTTTTACTTTTGCTTTTTCATAATTTGAATTCGCAACTCTCAAACGAACTAGCTGATAGAACTTTTCGCTTTTCGCCTATTTGCGGTAGAAGTCGTTTGAGGTTTGTATAGGGATTTTTGTAGGAATTTCTCGTACATTTTAAGCTAAGTATTGCAGCACTTGTAACATTAGCTCGGCCTACTTCATGAGTAGGGATTAGGAATCTTGCCAAGTGTTGCAGCACTTGCAACATTAGCTCGGCCTACTTCATGAGTAGGGCTTACAGGAGATTCTGCCCACTTCATGAGTAGGGCTTATGAATCTTGCTAAGTGTTGCAGCACTTGCAACATTAGCTCGGCCTACTTCATGAGTAGGGCTTACAGGAGATTCTGCCCACTTCATGAGTAGGGCTTAGGAATCTTGCTAAGTGTTGCAGCACTTGCTACATTAGCTCGGCCTACTTCATGAGTAGGGCTTACAGGAGATTCTGCCTACTTCATGAGTAGGGCTTAGGAATCTTGCTAAGTGTTGCAGCACTTGCAACATTAGCTCGGCCTACTTCATGAGTAGGGCTTACAGGAGATTCTGCATACTTCATGAGTAGGGCTTAGGAATCTTGCTAAGTGTTGCAGCACTTGCAACATTAGCTCGGCCTACTTCATGAGTAGGGCTTACAGGAGATTCTGCCTACTTCATGAGTAGGGCTTAGGAATCTTGCTAAGTGTTGCAGAACTTGCAACATTAGCTCGGCCTACTTCATGAGTAGGGCTTACAGGAGATTCTGCCCACTTCATGAGTAGGGCTTAGGAATCTTGCTAAGTGTTGCAGCACTTGCAACATTAGCTCGGCCTACTTCATGAGTAGGGCTTGATGGAGATTTCGCCTACTGCATGAGTAGGGCTTACTGGAGATTCTGCCTACTGCATGAGTAGGGCTTAGGAATCACCCGGCGCGGACGCCGCACTTCTTGCAGAGTCATTCTGATAACCATGCTTTTATTCATAGAGATAGCGTATTACAGCGACCTATTGATAATACTTTTTGAGGTGTTCTGCGTTCCATGGGTGCGGTAGAGTCCTGCCGTCCATATCTTCCAGTTCGTAGGCCCCTTTAAGCAGTATCCTGCTTACCCGGTAAGGGCCCTCCCAGTTTGGTCCTAAAGATCCAGCATTTAGTTCTCTCGTTGCCAGGAAGACCTTCCTTAGGACAAGGTTGCCAACCTCGAATTCTCGTTTCTTCACCTTCTGGTTGTAGTACCTCGCGTTGCGCTGTTTGTATACCGCATTCCTCGCTTCGGCATCATTCCTTTTTTCTTCTATTAAATCCAACTCCTCTCGTAGCGTTTGCTCGTTTCTGTCTTCTTGATACGTCAGAGTTCTGATAGATGGGATTTCAATCTCAAGAGGAATTACGGCCTCTACCCCGAAGGCTAGGGAGAAGGGGGTTTCTCCGGTGCTGCGTCTAGCAGTAGTGCGATAAGACCATAGCACGCTGGGGAGTTCTTCCGCCCATCCTCCCTTAAGAGTGTCGAGCTTCGTTTTCAACGTATGCTTGATAATCTTATTGATGGCCTCAACTTGTCCGTTAGCCTGGGGGTGATTTGGCGTGGAGAAATGTTTCTGTATTCCCAATTCCTCGCAGAAACTAGCGAAGCGGGTGTTGTCAAACTGTTTTCCGTTATCCGTCACTATGGAGTGAGGTATTCCAAACCTGCATATGATTGACTTCCATATGAACTCAGTAGTCTTGTGCTCGGTGATTTTCGCCATAGGTTCGGCTTCGGCCCACTTGGTGAAGTAGTCAACAGCCACAATTGCAAACTTCGTCCCCCCCTTTTCCCCCCTTTTCCCGTTGGCATGGGGCCAATAAGATCGACCCCCCATTTTGCGAAAGGCCAAGGTGCCATTACATAGTGCAGCTCCCCAGGGGGAAGTTTGATGTTAGGTGCGAACCGTTGGCATCTGTCGCACTTCACGGTGAATTCCAGAGTATCCTTTTTCATGGTCGGCCAAAAGTATCCTTGGCGCATGATTTTGTGTGCTAATGACCGTCCTCCTGCGTGATTTCCGCATATTCCTTCGTGTATTTCTTTCATAGCGTGAAGGGCTTCTTCTTTATCCAGGCACCTCAATAGTGGCGCAGCATATCCTCGCTTATACAAGACGCCGTCGATCAATGTGTATCTTGCTGACCTTACTCTCAGCTTCCTTGCTGAGGTGGGATCCTCCGGGCATGTACCCGTTTGGAGGTACGTGACGAGTTCTTCCATCCAAGTGTGTCTGGGTTCCGTTATCATGTGGATCTTCTCAGCTTCTTCAATCGCAGGGCGGCGTATTCTTCCAACAGGTATGCTATCAAACCTTTCAATTCCTTCACTGGTTGCTAGCCGAGCTAGTGCATCAGCGTGCCCGTTCTGAGTTCGGGGGACCTGTCTGACGCGGATATTTTTAAACTTCTGGAGTTCCTTTCTGACGAGCTGAAGATATTTGCCCATCCTTTCCTCTTTGGCTTGATAGGTTTCGTTGACTTGGTTCACTATCAGTTGGGAGTCACTGTACGCCATCAGCCAATCAATTTTCATTTCGCTTGCCATCCGGAGGCCGGCTATCAAGGCCTCGTACTCAGCTTCGTTGTTGGAAGCGCTGAAGTCAAAAGGTAACGCTTCACAGAACAGTTGTTGGTTCGGGCTTATTAGAACTATCCCAGCCCCTGCTTTCTCATCCGTGGAAGATCCGTCAACGAACAGTTTCCAAGGGGCATGGGGAGGTGATTGTTCCATAGGGTCCGAACTGAACTCAAGAATAAAATCGGCTAGCGCTTGAGATTTGATTGAGGTGCGTGGTTTATACTTTACATCGAACTGGCCGAGCTCAATTGACCATTTTACCAACCTCCCTGAAGTGTCTGGTTTCTGTAGTACCTGCCTCAAAGGTTGATTCGTCAGGATCTCGATGGAGTGCTCCAAGAAGTATGGCCTCAGTTTCCTAGCAGCAATTATCACGGCGTAGGCCAGCTTCTCCAGTGGGGAGTAGCGAACTTCGGCATCGTGCAGGGCCTTGGAAACATAGTAAACTGGATGCTGCACTCCGTCCTCCTCCCTGGCCAACACCGCGCTGACGGCGTGTTCAGAGACTGCCAAGTATAGCATAAGTGTTTCTCCTTCTCTAGGTTTGGACAGCACGGGTGGTTGTGATAGGTGTGATTTCAATTGTTTGAAAGCAACCTGACATTCTGGCGTCCATTCAAACTTCTTTCCTCCTCTTAGCACGTCAAAGAAGGGCTTACACTTGTCTGTCAATTTCGACATAAACCTGCTGAGGGCGGCTATCCGTCCTGTTAAGCTTTGAACTTCTTTAGGTCTGGATGGAGGACGCATCTCAATGATGGCCCTTATCTTCTCTGGGTTAGCTTCAATTCCTCTGCGGTTTACCAGGTATCCAAGAAATTTCCCTGAGCTCACTCCAAATGCGCACTTACGGGGGTTTAGCTTCATCCCGTATGTTCTTAGGATTTCAAACATTTCGGCGAGATGTTGTTGATGTTCCCAAGCCTCTGCACTCTTAACCAACATGTCATCCACGTAGACCTCCATGGTTTTTCCAATCTGTTTGGCAAACATGGAGTTGACCAGACGTTGGTAGGTCGCTCCTGCATTCTTGAGCCCAAACGGCATAACTTTATAGCAGTACAGACCTCTGTCGGTGACGAATGCCGTGTGTTCTTGGTCCGGTTCATGCATGGGAATCTGATTGTAGCCTGAATATGCGTCCATGAAGCTAAGCAGGTCGTGCCCAGCAGTGGCGTCCACCATTTGATCGATTCTTGGCAAAGGGAACCCGTCTTTAGGGCATGCTTTGTTCAGGTCGGTGAAATCTATGCATACCCTCCAATCTCCGTTGCTCTTTTTCACCAAGACTGGGTTGGCGATCCATTTTGGATATCTTGCCTCACGAATGAATCCGTTCTCGAGCAATTTTTGTACTTCCTTGTTGAGGGCTTCATATCGTTCTGGGTTTAAGGGTCTCCTTCTTTGCTGTTTGGGCCGTGCTGAGGGATCCACTCCTAACTTGTGGCACATGATTTTAGGGCTGATTCCCTTCATGTCCGCATGTTCCCAAGCAAACACGTCGAGGTTTTCCCGGAGGAAACAGATAATTTGATCCCTCACTGGTGGCTGGAGGTCGTGACCTATTTTCAGCTCCTTGGGCGGGACGCCTAGTCCAACTTTGATGATGTCCAGCTCTTCCATAGGTTCTCCACCTCGTATTTTTACTCTTGGGTCCAACGTGTCTAGGGGGGATTCTTTTGTACTTGTCATGCCGACCTCGTTTAGTTCGGTAACCATTGGATCTATGTGTTGGTTATCCAGCATTCCGACCAGGGGCTTGGGTAGGTCTACATTGCAGGCTCTTGCTTCAATTTGATTTCCACGTATTACCCCTGGTCCATTCGGAGTGGGGAACTTGAGACAATAGTGGTACATTGATGTGGCCGCCTGAAGTTCATGCAATAGGGGTCTTCCCAGTATAGCATTGTAGTTTGAAGGGATATCAACCACAACAAAATCCGCCAAAATTTTTCTGTAACATGGGGGTTCGCCGAACTCGACGCTGAGTACTATCTGCCCCCGAGCTTCGACCGGATCGCCGGAAAATCCTTGAAGTTTCCGGGGGTACGGTTGAAGGTATTGATCCTGTATGGCCATTTGTCTCAAAGTTTGGTAATAAAGCACATTTACCGAGCTCCCATTGTCCACTAGAGTTCGGTGTATGCGGACTCCTGTCACATCCATGGCGATGACCAGTGCATCACTTTGGTCTTGCAGAACTCCTTGTGCATCTCTCTCCGAAAACCCGAACCACTCAGAGCCCGGGACAGCAGCAGGTTCCGATGCGGGGTACCTTACACTAAAGTTTTGATGTACGTGGGCATCGCGCGCCAACTTGCGCCTAATTCTCCTTGAGCCCTCTAAATATTGGTTTCCACCTACCAACATTCGGATTTCAGCGCGGGGTTGTGGGTCGCGAGCTGGGAGTTCAGGTCGTGCCGGCTGTTTTTCTCCCCGCTGGTTAGGCTGTTGAAGTCCGGATGGACCTGCTATTTGTGGCTTTGCTACAAACTCCTGTAGATGGCCTCTTTGAATGAGTGCTTCCACCTCTTCCTTTAGGTTTCGGCAGTTGTCAGTGTCATGTCCCATCATTCTATGGTACCGGCAATACTTTCCTAGATTCTTCCCAGCCATTTCTTTGCTTCCCAGCGGGGGTCGGCGAAAAGACTTCTTTGCTTCAGATTGAAGAAAGACCTCCTTCAGACTGGCATTTAAAGGGTGATAGCCACGGAATTTATCGGGGTACGGTCTAGTGCGGCCTTGATCCCTTCTATCTTTCCTTTTCTCCTGACCTCCGTCCCTCTCCGTTTGTTTCCCCTTTGCTCGCCGTGGGGACCGGGAGATTTGTTTAGCATCCTCGTGATCCGAAGTGGCTTCTTCTGCACTGATGTACTTTTCAGCTCGGCCTAGGAGTCCATGGTACGTTTGCGGGCCATCTTCATGGACTGACCACCAGAATCGTGTCTTGGGCCTCAGTCCAGACAAAACTGCCATGAGCGCAGCGTCATCAGAAACTTTCTCGACTTCCATAGATTGCTTGTTAAATCTGTCCAGGTAGCTTTTAAGGGATTCCGTTTTCCCCTGCTTTATGCTCACCAGGCTTTCTTTAGGAGTGGTCCTTGCCTTTGAGCCCATGAACTGGGCGAGGAACGCTGTGGCGAGATCGTCCCAGCACTTTATAGATCTTTGATGCAATCTTCTAAACCATCTTTGAGCCTTGTCTCCCAATGTCAAGGGGAAAGCACGGCACATGATGGCTTCTCCTGCTCCTTGGAGCTCCATCCAAGAAGAATATTTGTCAAGATGACTGAGGGGGTCTCCTTCCCCGTCATATCCGGCTAGCTGGGGCATTTTCATTTTTTCGGGTAGTGGTTCTGCTAGGATATCCTCAGTAAATGGTGAATGGCGTTTGGTGAAGTACTCATCTGTGCTCCCCTTACTTTTGGCCTCCAGGTCTGCAATGCGCTTCTTCAGGGCGCTTACTTCGTTTTCTGGTCGCTCTCCAGGGTGGTCCCTTTGGTGTTCAGCTTGCTTTCTGGTGGGAGTTAAGGAACGCTGGGAGCCCGGCTTGTCCAATGCACCGTTCGTCCTTCTAGTTTTTGATTTAGTCGCCACAGGAGAGCTTCTAACTTCCTCAGTTTGATCCTTGGAAGATCCTTCGTCTGAAAAATGCAGGGTCCGCCTTGTGGGGAGCCGTTCGGTCCTTTCCTGGCGAGGGGATTCCCCTCTGTTTCCCTGTGGCAGGTATTGGGCTTGGTTTTGTTCCAACCTACCGACAATATTCGTTAGTTTCTCGATGGCTTCCTTCATTGTCGCCATTTGTGGGTCAGCGATTTCATCTCGACCCCCTTTTTCAGAGTTTCTGGGATTATTGCTTCGCCCGGGGTGGGTATGGCCCGCGTGGGACTGGTTCCCTGATGTTGACAATTCGTCCATAGGATTATTCTGATGAATTGTATGTGGAGATGGGGCTGCTATCAAGTAGGGGCCCTCCTTCTAGCGCCAAACTGTTGACGTTCAAAATTGTATTGACAAGGTTAAAGCCAACTTAGAATGCAGACAGTAGTCTAAAAGTTACAATAAGGAAGAATACAAGATCGTTCATCAAATAATCGCTCCTTTTTACAACTATATGGGATCTTCAAGGGGATTTTTAGGGATTCTCTCCTTAGTATATTCCTTTAGATTTTCTGTCTGCCCCCCCTTCACTCTTTGTATCCTGGGCCTTTTATAGTAGGAAGACAATAACGTCTAATCCTCCTGTCTTGTCAACTCAGAGGCCGAGCTGAGCTAACTTGTGTGTTGTCCTAACGGGATTGGGGCCCGAGCTCAATGTTGTACTGTTGACTGAGGATGATGGGACTTGCTGATCCTGGTAGTAAATGCATTGCCTATTAAAACAAGCTAAGACTTCTGATTGGAGGAATAAGTAGGCGCTGACACAAGACCTTTCCACGTGTATGTCTCTGGTTTGGTACTCAGAGATCTTGTCAGTGATCCATAATTATTAGCCACTGTAGCGTCTTGAAAGACTACAATGGCTTGTTGGAAAAGCTACGCTCCTGCCGACCTGACCTCGCATAGCTGAACTCCCAAGTCCTTACCCTCATTGGGATACGACAGTCCGAGCTCAACGACCTCGGAGGTCGGTGTCAACACACGTAATGTTTCTTCCAAATTCCTATAAGTAATAGGTGTACTAAAAGTTAAATAATTTGAAATTTTATCAATTACAAATTTAGTACCCGATAAATTAAATCGGGGGTCCATGACGCATGCTAAAGGAAATAACATAGGTAATTCTTCCCAATATTTTCTGAATTTTAATTCCATGGAATATATAACTGCATGAAAATCGGGGTCATTTTGAAATCGACGAAAAGTCTTAGCAATTGCATAAAGACGTTCAAGAACCATACAACTTGTAGGATAATAAACGCCAGACAATATATTTGTAGAATCACAAAATGTGGACAAAAAATGTTTTATTTTAAGAACTATATTCCAATCGGTTTCATTCAAAATAGTTTCGTCTTCATCTCTAACATGTCTATTGTTATAAAATTCAGTAATTAAATGTTCGAAACCTTCACATGATTTTAATAATAAGTAAGTGGAATTTCATCTATGGCCTACGTCAGTAATAGTTTCTTCAAATGTTTGTTTTCGACTAGGTGTAATCGTGATATATATAAGTGCACTCCTAATTCGGTCAATTTCATCCTTAACATGTTTTAAACCGTCTTGTACTACTAAATTAAAAATATGACATACACATCGAATATGAAATAAATAACCACCAAAATCGGGTTGAAGTACTCTATGCAATTTATCGATAACAACTTTATTTACGGTAGCATTGTCGAAAGTAAAAGAACGAATTTTGCTCTCGCATTTATACTCTTTAACTATATTTATGATAGCATTAAATATAGTTTGGGCGTTGTGTGGGTACTCAACAATTTTAAAAACAATAATTTTTTTATGCATAACCCAAAGTGGGTCTATATAGTGTGCAGTTGCAGCAATGTAACCTCTCTTATTAATCCCTTCCCACATATCAGAAGTTAAAGATATCACACCCCCATATTTCTCTAAATCATTTATCAATAGTTGTTTTGCATGAAGAAAATATTTAATTGTATCAGCACGGAGAGTATTTCGACTTACCCCAACGTACCTCGGCTGAAGATATGTTTTGACGTAGTTCACAAAATGTTGGTTGTCCGCTATTGCTAGTGGCAACTCAGACGCGGCAACAAACTTCACCATTCCCGTTCGAGCTTCCTCCTCTGAATACATCCATGTAGAAAGTGGTGTAGTACCACTGGCGCCTGGAGAACCAAACTGTAGTTGAGTTTGACCAGCTGGAAGAAACCCACGTTTAGTCACACATGCTTTGTAGTGACGATTGAGGTGGGTAGTTCCAATGCCTCTTTGCCATGCCAGTCGTTGTTGGCAGTATTTACATACTGCTTTGGTTTCGGGGATTCCATCGACCAAACGACCGGTTTGAACCAATTTAAAATGGTCCCAACATTTTGTCTTGTTCTTCCCCTTTCTTTTCCCTCTTGCATCGAGAATATTTGACGTAGGCTCTTCATTTTGTTCCAAATCAATTGGAACACTAGGATCAACGTCAACGTCATCCAAATCAATTGGACGATTACCTTCATGAACGTCGTAATCTTCAATATTTTCTGGAATTGGTAATTCATTGAGACC
This sequence comes from Fraxinus excelsior, assembly GCA_019097785.1. Lineage (NCBI taxonomy): Eukaryota > Viridiplantae > Streptophyta > Magnoliopsida > Lamiales > Oleaceae > Fraxinus > Fraxinus excelsior. Next base: position 1,661,806 of record CM032634.1, on the reverse strand, counting down.
GGAGAATTCATTCCCAAATTGATTTTGGGCAGGTGTTTGTATTTCGTTCTCCATACCGAACAAGTTTTCAACAAATGATCGTGAATCCATTTGTTAAGAATAATAGAAATTGAATATAGAAATGTAGAAGATGATGATATATATGAATGAATGAATGATATTGTTGATAAATAAATGGAGATTTGAGAATGTAAATTGTATAGAGTAGAGAATGAGAGAATATAGATTGATATTGGTGGAAAAAAAAGTTTGATTTAGGTGGGTATTTATAGAAGAAAAAAAAAATTCGAGGACCAAACGGTCACTGAATTTTTCAATTTTTTTTTCGTGGCGAGCCACGAGCCGCTCGGCTCGTGGCTCGTCAAATTTTTTTTTTAATAACCCACGAGCCGGTTCGTCTACAGTGGCTCGGCTCGTCACCCGTTTGGGCGAGTCGGCTCGTGCTCGGGCTCGTTTTTTTACGAGCCCGAGCGACTCGTGGGCGTGAACAGTACGAGCCGAGCGGGCGAGCCGACGAGCCGCTCGGCTCAATTGCCACCTCTACATATCGGTGTACAGTCCCCCTCTTGCAAGGGGTGTTCATGATTGAACATTTTTTCATTGGCTGTGAGCCCCTTATTGTGAGGAGGCTATACACAGGGGCCAGAGTGTCAACCCCGGTGTACAAATAGCATTTCTCTTTGCTTTTTTCTCAATTATATTTTATTGGGTATTGCTATGAGTACATAAAAGTACACATAATGTTTGACATAATGACCACATGTTTGGTCTCTATTGGGGGGTTGTCGGGCCCAAATGTTAGGTAAAACATTATGTTCATCTAGCATTTTTCTATTTTATTAGAGTACATACTGCATAGTATTAAACATAAAAGTTGACATGTCAATTATGTCAAATTCCACATGCGTCCCTCAGTAGGGGGCCACTATGTGTCAATTATGTCAAATATTATGTATATTTTTATGTACACACAACATATTCCTTTTATTCATTACAGTGTACATACCATTTTACCTCTTTCCATTACTTATTTGGACCTACGAGTCGAGTTGAGTTTAATTATTTAATCTGATCAATCTGGAGAAAAACTGAATAATGTGACAGGTGCTCATTTTCCACATACAATGTGACAGGTGCATTTGCTTCGATTTGGTCCAACATCTACACATTTAATATGAGTGGGCATGACACTTGCTGGATATTGGTCCAATACTATAAACAAGCATTCTTGTCCTACATTGGCACATCCACCTTTCCTTGCAATACTTGGAGCCGGGCAATATTTTAGTCCTGTCGTGTAAACAAAGCTTAGATATATATATATATAAAAAAAAAAAAAAAAAAAAAAAAAAGACGTGCAGCATTTTCAAGAAAATTAAGGAAATATCACGGTACCTAGAGACGGAGTGAAACAAGTCGACAAAGCCATTAGAGAAACGAAGCAAACCACAATTGAGTTCTTCGTCATCTTTAGTTAAATATAGTCTTATTTTTGTAGAGAAGATGAGTTTGTTCGAGATGAAATGAGAGTTGAGACCTCTATTTATAGCGGTTTGGATTGTGATATAATTAATTTGAGTAATGTTGTGTAATCTTATTGATATTACAATTCCAGTCTAGATGTCGCTGGATGATATGTTAAGAAAAATATGAAATTTAATTACTTATTTAATTTTATCTATCATTTAATGTTACATTAATGCCACCTAAATTTAAGTTGTAACCTCAATTAATTGATTATTCGAATTTGAATCGATTTAGTAAATTGTTAGTTGAGCGATGAATTACTGACCAAGAGACTAATTAATTGTAGCAATCCTAATTATTATTAACGTTGACTCAATTTATATGACAACTAGGATCTAGCTTGCAATAATTTTGGGTACTAACGCTAAATATCATAAACAAACTATAAATGGAACACAATTAGATTGTTATAGGCACGCTACTATCTCTTTTTACATTAAAATGAATCAAGAAAACAAAGATTCTATTTAATGCTTATCCAACACTACAATGGATTGCTTAAAAAAGATGGCTAATAAGCAAAGTAGACAATATAAAAAAAAAATAATAATCATCTTCAATGGAATTTGACTTGTCGAGTCGACGTGACAAACAAAAAAATATACATTATCTAGACGTAAAGACTTTGTTAGACAAGAAGAGTTGGTACAATTTAATTTTTTTTTTATCTCGTTTCTCGTTATTCTATCTCTTATTTGTTATGTTATCTCCTGTTAAATAAATTTGAGTTACACAATTCATTAGAGATGAAATTTGAACTTGACCGTTTATTCAATCAATCAAGAATCTTTTTTTTTTTTTTTTATATGAAGTAAATTGCAATTCATAGAATTCATTGAAGACGCTATTAGGTTTGAGGGTCCTCAAGCTATGATGAAAAGAAAAAGAGAAAATTTAAGTAGGGTCCGATTAATGTGTAGGCTCGTGTAAGGTACAAAAGCCAACCCATTGCCGATTCCAAATCTAATACCGAATGGACTTTGCGACCATAATATAGTCTTATTTTTTGTAGAGAAGATGAGTTTGTGTGAGATGAAATGAGAGCAGCGATGAATTCACGATTAGAGTTTAATTAGGGTGGACGTTGATCATTAACTGGTGATAGTCAACGTCCATAATAGCATGTCGTTTATTTTGTTATTTAACAATTCGTGAACTCGACTAGAATCGGTGGCGATACTAAATGCAAAACTAGAAGAAATTGGTAGGGACTTTTGTTTTGGTTGAAAAAATTGCAAAATACCCCGATTTATAGTTAAATTAAAATTGGTTAAAAAACAAAGAACATTTCAACTTGAAAACTGAGCCCCAATAATCATGTTTCAATTAAATTAATTAAACATGCATCAATATATTAACAAAATAAATTAAAATTGGTCCCAATTTATCAATCAAGATTTTTCAAATTCCTTATTATATGCAAAATTCTCCAATAATCATTTAGGTAGGAACTAAGTAGTAGGCAGGGTTTTTTTTCTTGAATTATTTAGGGAAAATTGCAGCCCCGGTCCCAAACCTTTTAGTTTATTGCAGATTACACCCAAACCTATAATTTTTGCGGCCGAAGTCCCAAACATTTATATGTAATTGCAGCGTCAGTCCCAAACCTTTAATTTTTCGATCGAAGTCCTAAATCTTTATATGTAATCGCAGCGTCAGTCCCAAACCTTTCATTTTTGTTGCGAATTACAATAAAACCGTTCATTCCGTTCATAAAACCGTTAGTCAACATTGGAACAATAATTTTGACTCGGAAAAATTGCAGCTCCGGTCCCAAACCTTTCATTTTTGTTGCGGATTACACCCAAACCTTTAATTTTGCGGTCGAAGTCCCAAACCTTTATATGTAATTGCAACGTTGGTCAATTTCACGCATTTCGTCCATAAAATCGTCAATCAACGATGAAACAATAATTTTGACTCAAATGACAACGTAATTGATGGGCAAAATTGTCAAAACAAGCTATTCAAACAAAAATGTCTGTCTTTTTCAAATCTTTCAATCTTTTCATAGCAACAATATTCTCATAATCGATAACAATCTGATCCGATTTGTTATAATAATCGAATCGGTAAATTATTTTTATGGCATGTTATTTGTCACTAAAATAAATAAATAAATTGTATTTGGTACTATAATTTGTATGTATAATTAAATAATTTTTAGATTGATTAAAAATAATATTAAAATAAGAAAAACAATTAATAATTTTTAAAAAGTCAATCCGTGTGTATACGATGTTCTAAAAAGCGTAATATATTGCGATGAGTGAATGTTTCCGGTTAAACGAGTTTAGACAAAATCTAGGCATAAAAATATATTTTCTTATTTTAATATTATTTTAAAATTTTAATCAATCCAAAAATTATTTAATAATACATACAAATTATAGTACCAAATTCAGTTTATTTATTTTTATTTTCTTATTTATTTATTTTAGTGACAAGTAACATGCCATAAAAATTATTTACCGATTCGATTATTATAACAAATCAGATCGAATTGTTATCGATTATGAGAATGTTGTTGTTGTGAAAAGATTGAAAGATTTGAATAAGAAAAATATTTTTGTTTGGATAGCTTGTTTTGACAATTTTGCACATCAATTAAGTTGTCATTTGAGTCAAAATTACTGTCTTAACGTTGATTGACGATTTTATGGACGAAATGTGTGAAATGGACCAACGTTGCAATTACATATAAAAGTTTGGGACTTCGATTGCAAAATTAAAAGTTTGGTTGTAATCCGCAACAAAAATGAAATGTTTGGGATCGGAGTTACAATTTTTTCGAGTCAAAATTACTGTTCAAACGTTGACTAACGGTTTTATGAACGGAATGAACGATTTTACTGTAATCCGCAACAAAAATGAAATGTTTGGAACCGACGATGCAATTACATATAAAGATTTGGGACTTCGATCAAAAAATTAAAGGTTTTGGGATTGACGCTGCAATTACATATAAAGGTTTGGAATTTCGGCCGTAAAAAATAAAGTTTTGGTGTAATCTGCAACAAACTGAAAGGTTTGGGACCGAGACCGCAATTTTCCCAATTATTTATCACAAATCACATTTATAACTCATAAAACATAAATCATAACTCATAAATGATAAATTATAAAATGAATTAAAAGAACTAAGATCAAGAGAGGCAGGAGGCTTACCATAGTCATTGAGATCGGAGACTTGCCGACAACAGCAGCACGAGGTTGCAGCGGCAGAGGCCTAAGTAGGGGTGGGCAAAACCCAAAATTGCCCAACCCGACCCAAATCGACTAATTTGGGTCGATTTTTTGTGATTTTTCAGCTGGGTTCGGGTTTTGGGTTAAGAAGCTGGTCGGTTCATGTGTTGACTTTTGAAAATCGAGTTAACCCAACCCACTTAGTTTTTTTTATAAAAAAGACTTTTAGAACCTAGCCCAACAGAAAAAAGGCTCCAGCCCACGTAACAGAAAACCCAACCCTAACTTTATTCTTCCAATCAGTTCCAACTCTCTCTCTCTCGCCGTCTCTCACCAATCATCCATCTTTATACTCTCTAGCATCCTCATTTATGTGGTGTTTAGAGTTCAATTTCGTGGTAATTTTGTGTGGTTTCCAGCATCAATGCAAAGTATGAAAGAAACTGAGGCGGATTTAGTGAGCAGAGTGATGGAATCAATACGCCAAATTGATGGAAATTTCGACGGCAGAATGTAAGGTGATGAAAGATGGATTGGCTACTACAAAAATCTTGAAGAGACTAAAGCAGTAATTCCCGAAGAGGGTATTTGTTTGTTTTTCAGCAGCTGGTGCAGATTTGGAGTGTACAATATTGACTTTGGTTGGGGGAAGCCTATTTGGGCAGCAAATTCTGTGTGGCCTGATTCTTTCTCCCCAAAGATCAACCATGTCACATTACTTGACACCAAATTTGTTGATTTCTCTTTGGGTTTTTGTTTATTTCGACTTTAGTATATATGAATTGGAGTATAATTTAGAGGAAAATAGAGCAGGGTGTTTGAATTCGAGTGTGGTTCAACTTATTATCAACTTTTGTTTATGTTTATGAAGATATATAATCTCACATAGTCAAATATACATTTTATTGGAATTACACATTCTATCAAGAATAATCTGTTTAGAGTTACTTTAATCCTTAACACTTCAATGGATATATGCTGGTTCTACAAATGTTTCTTGATTGTCCCAAACCGACCACCCCACCCCAACCCGACCGACATTTAGTTGGGTTGGGTTCCAATATTTATATGGGTTGTGTTGTGTTGAATTTCAACCAAACCGACCATGTTGGGTTGAGTTTGGGTTGTGGCAAAAATTGACCCAACCCAACCCACGCCCACCCATAGGCCTAAGTTTGCAGGGCAGCAGGAGGGAGGAAGGGTTTGCATGGAATTGGAAAATGCAATGTCGTTAACATGAATAGTGGGTAATGGATTTGGTAATTGATTTTCAATTGAACGATAGGTCGTCCGTCCACCCTCCATGAAAATGAATTTGGGCCTAATATTTTTAATAAACAAGAGGCCCAAAACATAAAAAAAACCTAATTCATAAACCCGTGTCATCATCTTCCTTCTGGCTTCTTCCAAGTTTCATTTGTGCCTCTGCAATTGAAGTTTCCTCCTACTTGGCTGGCGGGCTCCCAATGGCAACTATAAATTCCGATGGAGCCAGCACGGGCGGCCGCATCCTCTCGTCGCGTGCTGTGTCTACCCCTGAATGAGAGTCGAGACCTCTTTTATAGCTGTTTGGATCGTAATATAATTAATTTGAGTAATGTTATGCAATTTTATTGGGGTTACAATTCCAATCTAGATGTCGTTAGATGATATGCTAAGAGAAATGTAAATTAAATTACTTATTTAAGTTTATTTATTATTTAATGTCATATTAAGGCCACCTAAATTGAAGTTGTAACACTAGCGACACTAAATAGTATTACTCAATCAATTTTGATTATTCGAATTTGAATCGATTTAGTAAATTGTTTGTCGGGCAATGAATTACTGACCAAGAGAATAATCAATTGTAGCTATCCAAATTATTATTAACGTTGACTCAATTTAATATGACAACTAGGATCTAGCTTGCAATAATTTTGGGTACTAACGCTAAATATCATAAAAACAAACTATATGGAATACGATTAGATTGTTATAGGCACGCTACTATCTTTTTTTACATTAAAATGAATCAAGTAAACAAAGATTATGTTTAATGCTTCTCACATTATTGGTATAGGATTAAACAAAAAATTATCGGTCACAAATTAATGATTTTTTATCTCACATTATTTCTTAGTCACAATTTATATTTTTCATTGGTCACATATTGTTTATCGGTCACAAATTAATGAATTTAATCAACGCCCCCACCACCATCTTCATCACAGTCACCACCACTAATTAATTGGTTACAAAAACCACCATATATGAACGTCTCCATTACCATAGGCACAGTCACCGCCACGCCACGACCAACATAAACACCAAACCTACCACCACCGGTCATCGCCAGAAGAAGCCAGCGACACTCGATAATCCACGCGGCAGTGGTGATCTGGTGCTGCGCACGACGACACTCAGTTTTCCACCAGATGCCGCTTTCTGCCAATGAAGAGGAAGAGAGAGTGAGAAGAGAGAAAACGGTAGAGAAGAGAGAGTGAGGAGACGGAGACGGAGACCACCAAGCCACCGCCACCGCCACCGCCAACACAAAATACCAAACCTACCACCACGCCACCGCCCACTGCCAAAAGAAGAGGCCACAATGATGAGAGAAGAGAGTGTGAGAAGAGAGAAGACAGTAGAGAAGAGAGAGTGTGAAGAGAGACCCAAAGAAGAGAGGAGGAAGAAAATTGGATTGAGATAAAATTGATTAGGGTTTGGGATGAAATATCCGATTTTTGAAAAGTAAAACCTTATATTTGAAATTTGAAGTTGAATATTGAAAATTTTGATTTTATGTAAGGGAACAATACATAACTCCTAATTTTAAAGTTCACATTTCATAAATAACAAACTTATTGAAATATTTCAAAAATGAGGTGATAAATAAATTTATTAAATATTAAAATATAATATAATATACATTAATTATTTATACCAATGCCACCCCACTACACCACCTTCCCTCCGCCTCTCCACTGGAGACGGCCATTTGCTCCGGCGACTGCTCCGGAGTGTCTCCAGCGAACTTCCGACGACTTTTCCGGTGAACACTCCAGAGCAGCCACTCCGACGAATTAAAGATTTTCAAAAAATTAAAAATTGAAAATCACACCTCCACTCCCATGGATCCACCTACCACCACCTATCACAAAAGGTCACCACAAACAAATCCGCTTACACCACGGACCAACGCCACAATCCACCACCAGAAAGAAGTGACGGAAACTGTTTACAAACTTCTGAATACAATTGATTCATCCAAAAATTACAGCAGCAGCATAACACCAGAAAGTAACTACTATTATTTTATCAAAATACTAAAAGAAGAGAACATGTCAGCATCAATAGGAAATTCAAATTTTTGTCAACTCGAAATCTCATTGCACAATTCATTCGTGTTGCCACAAAGCATAGCTGAACAAAAATTCATACCAAAAATCAATGTACGAATCCATTGCCTATCAAAAATACTAATTTAAAACTACTGAATTTACATAACCAAAATTAAAATTCTATTCAACAGCAAAGAGAATTATAATCAATCTTCAGATCATTAGAATACTTGTAGCACTACCCTTTTTGGTTTGCATTTTCCAGCTTTAAAGAGATCCAAAAATTCGATTGTTTGCTTAATTAAGTTGAGGAGTTACCGACAATAATCTCAAGTTTTCCGACTTTCGTAGTGGTGACATTCAGCGTCGGCTGTAATTCAAGACTTGCATATAATGCATCTCCATTTAAATCTACCAAAAAAAAAAAAACATCACCAAATAAATTCCTCTATCTATCTAAAAAGAATTATCATATTAAGGAAATGAAAGCAAAATTTACCTAAATTGGAAAACTGTATCGTTCGCCCCTAACATTTGAACTGATCTTTGCCGAATGATTTCAGCCAGTACTTTAGCGTATACTCTAAAGCTTGCACCAAAATTGATTCCATCTTTATTACAATCGCTAAGATCTGCCGGTCACCGGAAATGAGAAGCGGCGTCGGAAAATAAAAATCAAATCGCTTAAATCTACGTCGGCTCCAATGATCACTCCAACGCATGCTTCGATCAACCTACCCACCCCATCCACCCACTCCTAACTTTCAAAAAATTTCCAAAATTTCAAGTCACAATCGGTCACAAACGGTTATAATCTGTCACAAACAGTCACAATGAACTACTCGGTAGTCAAATCGTGATCTGGTCATAGATCAAAAAAGGTTCGCCGACACCACCAACTCCGATCCAACACTAGAATTTTCAGCCGCCGAACCACCACCACCACCACCACAATCAACAAAAACGCATCTCTACCACTTTGTAACCCACCAACAACCTCATTCACCACTAAACAACCAACAACCACTACCACCTCACCACCACCATCTTCTAGAGTCCCGGCTCCACTTCCGCTTCTCCTATTCGATCCGCTTCAGCAGAGCGTCCTAATCCAACTCCCTCTGAACAGAAACTCGATTCGCCTTCTTATCACCATAAAAACCAACAAACCACCATTTTCAACTACAAAACCACCACCACAAAATCCTCCACCACCCCAACTGCCGATCCACTACCACAGCCACCACCATAAAAATCGCCCGCCATATCTACAAGACGCCCTACCACAAAACCCCCACCACACAAAACATTACTGGATCTACTTCTCAAATACCGCTTCTGCTTCGTCGCACATCCATTTCACCGTCGAAACTCGAGGTGATTCATTTCACCCCGCAAATAATTACTGGTTAAAATCTCCATTAACCCAATCTTCATCGAGCAAAATATTTGCAGCTATAATGGATTTCTGGCGAAGATCTCGGAGCTTCGTTGAGGAAGCCGCAAAGCAATCATAGGAGCTGATGTAGGGAATAGCCTCGGTTAACCTGGAGACGTCGATTCGGAGGCGTCAAAGCGACGTCAAACGCACTGCCATCGTCGCTACCACTTTATCACTACTACAGCCTCATCAGATCCACATACTACAGCCCACAATTGCGCGCCTCTACAAGCCGTGACACTGTTCGCGTGGTAGAACCACTTTGCAAGCCCACAATCGAAGGCGGAAGAGAGGAATTGACGGTGTGAGCCCACAATCGCGACGCCTCTACAAGCTGTGACACCGTCTCGCGTAGTAGAACCACTTTGCAAGCTCACAATCGAAGGCGGACGAGAGGAATTGGCGATGTGATAAAAGAGAGGAGAGAAGGAAGAGGTAGAGAGAGAGGTGAGGCGGCGGTGGTGGTGAGAGATAATGGGGAGAGAGAGAGAGAGAGAGATTTTGGGGGAAATGAGGTGGGTGGAGGTAGGTAGGTAGGTAGGTAGGGTTCCTTTCTCAATTAATTAAATAAGATAATATATTTATTCAATAATAATATATTAATTAAAACACCTTATTTTTGAAAGATTAAACCTCTCACCTGATTTTTGAATTTGAAAATTTAAATACCTGGTTTTAGGTAATTTTCTCTTTACGTAATTTCTACAAAATTTAAGTTGGATCCGGTTCATGTGCAGGCCCGTGTAAGGTACAGAAGCCAGCCCGGTTCCAAGTCTAATGGAATTTGCCACCATAAAATAACTGATGTATCGTACATTGTGCTTTAATAGTTGTACATAACTAGGGATTCCATTGCAAATATCAAGCTCTTGGTATGCATGACTTCCCCAATCAACCATTCCAATGTGAAAAAGAGTATTACTTAGATTCCCAGTTACTAGCATCAGATTCCTCTTCGACCTTTCGAAATTCCTATCTTTCAAAGAAAACCTAGAGGTATGCCATCTATATGTTTCTGTTTTACACTCGCGCAATCGCGTTCATATGTTTTGTTAATTAATATGAAAGTCGATTCTTAACATCTGGGCTGTTCTTCTTTGATGGGTGTTTTATACATTTACTTAAAAATTTTGGTAATTTGAAGGTTTTGTTTGTTTTTGTTAATGAATAGTGATGCAAAAGTGAGTCTTGTGGAGCCATGCTGAATGGGTTTCTGTAATTCCGTTATTTTGATATTTGAAGTCTTCTTTATGAAGTCTTTTTAGATTTTCATGAAGTATGTATTACTATTTGCTCGATTTTATTTACTAAGGGCATAATTACGAGCTGACTTTTGGAGCTTCTATTCACCTTAGGAGTAATTCATGCTCTATGATTCGGATGTTATACACTATGTATCGTACTTCTCATTGGAGAGAAAATTTGTTCATTAGTAAGAACGAGGGAGCTGTTTGACACGTATGAGAGTCTGTTAGTGGAAATTTTTGTGCTCTCTCCATAATGAGGGCAAAACATTTTCTTTTCCCTGCTCAACTTTTTGCCGTCTAGTTATTCTTTTGTCTGTGAAATTTATATTCTGAAGACTGGAATTTACTCAAGCATAGGGTGTCGCTTGAAATCATTGTTGCTGTTTCATTTGGTCCCTTTAAATGCTATCCCATGGAAATTATGTTATTTATTGGACATTTCAGTGATATCTGTTGCATTTGGAGCAAATGGGTGATGCCTCTGATCAGTTTCTTCCTCCAGAAACTCAACCACTGCCAAATACTTCAAGATTCTCATCTTCTGAAAATGCTTTACCCTTGCTAGGCACTCAATCTTTTCAGGAGTCCATTCATCCTGACCATAATGATCGTGATGCTGGGGCCAGTCTTTTTCCTCTTCCCCTTTCAAATGCACCCACTCCTACTCCCTTCCCAACTTCTCTTCAACAGATGGGCCCACCATCTCAGTTGAATTATCTTCAATCCAACGGTCCTGAATTAGCGAGCTTGCAGCCTCATGCAAGATCCAGCGGTTCTCATGTGCAATCTGAATGCAGTAATGACATTGAAGCTGCTGCTCAGAATGCCGTGCTACAAGAACAAGTATGTCCATTATAAATGTAATCTTCAGATTTAAGCGTTTCACGGATGCCTTCTAGTAATATTATATTATTGCGTTTCTCTATACCATGTCAGGAAATTGCAACCCAAAAGATAATTCAGAGCCAAAGGTTTGTCCTTACTTTCTTCCATAAAAGCCTGAGCTGTAAGCAGTGTGTTTAGTGTGGAAATTGGTGTTTATATGTATGGATTTGTCCGAACTCAGAGAATCAACTGCTGCAAGTGGACCTCCTGAGGACTGTAAGGACATTTTGTCTGGACGTCATGACCCAAATGCTCTAAAGGTGTTTCAATCTTGTCATATTTTTTAAACTGCTTTCTATTCATTGCTAGACCATCTTTCCATGTGCCTAAAAGCGTTGGATGATTTGCTCGACCATGTTTGGTTTCATGATTTCTATTTTCACAGGAGCATCTATTGAAAATGACCACACAACATCGAACAGAAATGACTTTAAAACGTGGGAAGCCTACCTTTAAAGAGGAAGGTTAGACCACTGGTTTAGACTATTTTCTGCTTTTCTTTTATTCTGGATAGTCGTACTTGTCATCATGATTTACCATAAAGTATCTTAGAGGCCATAAATAAATGCTTGAAGAGAAGAAAACTCATTCCAATGCCCAATCCAGGATGTTTTAAACTGTGGTTGGGATGTTTTAAAATGTATTATTTTTAGTGAGAACAACCGACTTATAGTTATTCTCTTGGTAAAGGATTAGGTAGCAAGCTATATCAACTTACATTCAAGTGCTTTTTCCTGATCGTGGTTTAGGACTGTGAACCTAATCATTTACATCTAGTCTATATGGCTTAAATTTTCAGCATTATAAATAATAAGAGGGCAAAACCCTTTTTGGTCCATATTGCCAACTTTTTTAATGTAATGCTTTCCCTTGTTGAAAAGAACAATTATTGTTTTCATTTTGAAATTTTTGCTAGGTAACATGGAAATTGGAAATGGATATGGTGTGCCAGGTGGAGGTGCTTACCATGGCACTCCAGTAAACAATATAAATACCCCTGGTAAGAATTTTTCCATATTTGATTTATCCATCGTATTAAAATTGGTAAACCCACCATTTCTCCTGAATACTACTGAAAATGTAGAGGTTGATGGCAATAAAACAAGTCAAAAGAATACAGAGTTTAATGTAGAATCTCAGCAGAAGTCAGTGGCTAAAGAGTTGCCTGAATATCTCAAGAAAAAGTTGAAAGCAAGGGGTATTCTGAAAGACGATCGAATTATGGAGAATCACCGCATCTCAAAAAATGTAAGTTGAAATTTTTTCCCTTTGTGTTTTCTTTCTATATCTAGTTCACATCTTGTATAGGGTGGTGTTCTGAGAGAATTTTTGTTTATGCTGCTCTTTTATGTATCATATATTACTGTGATATTTTCTGATCAAATAGCTAATCTATTAATAAGTAAATTATGAGTCTTATTTTATTGCCTGTTATCTCAACATTTTTCTTGGAACTTCGCATTGTAGAGCTTGGAGACTGCACCACCTCAGATCACTGTGCCTGGGAATTTGCCTCCAGGATGGGTGAGTGTCAGTTGCTAGTCTTTTGTAATTTTTGTGAATTACTAATATTTGCAATTCTTTTCTTCCTGGATTGGAACGAATATAATTAGTATTGGAGCTATATATGTTAATATCAGCTTATTTTTTGAGTGACGAATATATCTATTTAAACCATTTGTCTGTTGAATATATTTTTCATTACCTTATTTATTAATTTGAGCAATGGGTATTAAGACCCATTTGACGAAAATATACATAAACCTTCGGTTTGAATTGGTCTTCCTTAGATTGAATTCCGTTCCGTCAGGCTCGGCGAGATCACTATTGATCTCAATTGGTCTATTTATTCCGATGGCGTGGAACTTTAACAGCTTTCAGCTGAGAGACATCATCGCATGGGTCCGGACCCCAAGTCTCTATAGCTCTGAGAGTACTGTTTGCCCATTTATGTACATGAGAAGCCTTTTTATAATGTCTTGCAGTTAGAAAACCAGAGTTCAATTTATTGTTTGAACATTTTATGATGTCAAATGCCCCCGAGTTTCTTAGTCTCCAGAACCAGAAAAGAAGGAAAATATACTTTCCAGACTCTATGGTTTTTCTTTTGCTATGCATACAATCTAAGTTAAGTTGTAGTTTGATTTATCAGACTGTTATTTTCTTATTAACCTAGGTACCTCACCTTATATTCCTTGCTATTACTTCCCAGCTCATCCATTTTCCCTATCAAATTATGATGTAGATTGAAGCAAGGGACCCTGAAAACGGTGCTTTGTTTTATTATAACCAGAGTTCTGGAATAAGTCAATGGGAAAGACCTATTGATACTGCTCCTAATTTGGTCTCAGTGACACCTTCTCTAGCAGAAGATTGGCAAGAAGCATTTGATGAAACAACAGGTATGATTAATGTCTGTTTGTTACTGAGATGTTGCATTTTATGGAAATAGAAAGAATTAACAGCCTTATAGCATTTCAAAGTTGCGAGAAATCTGTGCTGTTATTACTATATACTTGTTTGATGTTGATCTTTTGAGAGTGAATTTTGTGAGAAGTGATATTTTTGGAGAATATGTGGTTAAAATGTATGGAAAAGTTATGGGTCATCGTGAAAAAATATTTTATTGGGAGAATGCTTGATTGAGAACGAGTTTGAGGAGAAATGAGTTTTAAAGCATTTGTACCAAACGTGGCTATATTTGTTAACTTTCAACTGGCCAACTAGTGGCGTTTGGCATTGATTCTCTTGAATAGTAAAGAATTTTCTAATAAATTATATTATATGAGTCAACATAGTTTCACTTTCTGATTTTGAAGCTTGATTAAGAAACGACATCTCAATCGTACGATATGGAATGGAGGAAGTATAATTTATTTAATTTTCTAATTGAAAAAGTTCTTGATAATAATTTTTTATATACTTTATTGTTTTATACTGTCACTTTTTTCATAGATTATAGGATTAAAATATTGTTCCCAAGACAAGTAAGCTTGACTGAAAGTTTGTAACTGCTAAATTTCACCCTGTTTCACTTGTAAGTTTTTTCTTTTGAGTTGAATAGAGTTGGATTCCATGAAAGTAACATATTCGTCCATTTCATCAACATAATTGTTGAGTTTTGGGAACTTATTTTCTGTGATTTCTGTAGTAGCCTATTCTGAATTTTTCTTTTTAACAATATGGTTACATTCATAGTTTTCTCATATTTTACCTCAAACTATCTTTGTGTCGAAAAGTAAATATTCGTTGAAGAATACTGGAAACAGCTTCTTTCATTACATATGAGGTATTCACTGTATTAAAAAAATGCTTATTCTTTGTTCATATTGGCCTGGAAGAGAACAAATTTCTCTTTCCACTTGTACATGATGGAAAGAACTTTGAATGACTTGCACATGTTTTTGATCATTCATAAAATAGAAAACTAGTAAATCACTACAATTCATCATAGTCTAGTATATGAATCATCAATAGAGCATACAAAGTAAGGATTTTGTTTCTTTATCCCCCTTTCCATTTCCTACACCAAACTTTAGAAGAACAGGAAAATAGGTTTCTTCATTTATTTGTCATGTCAAGTTAAAAGTTTCACGACCTCAGGAAGACTGATACATTTCGGTTATTTGTGCTCACAGGTCGAAAGTATTACTATAACAGGAAGATCAATGTGTCGCAATGGGAGCATCCAGAAAGTCTTCTGCAGGTTACCCCTCAACATTATGAGAGAACCGTCTCCAGTAATGCTATGGAAGGGAATCAGGGAGCTCAGGCCAGTAATGCTATGGAAGGGAATTGGGGAGCTCAGGCATCTATGTTACCTAAATGCATGGGGTGTGGTGGGTGGGGTGTGGGGCTAGTACAGTCATGGGGCTACTGCAACCATTGCACTCGGTTCGTTTATCCCTTGCCTATGGCTTTCATTTTATTACTATATGCTTAAGTAAATCAGACACTCAAACATAATTTTCTTGTCTCTGATTTAAACTTTTGTCCTCCACACGTCCCCTCGTGTACACCGTACTCATTTTTCATGAAAGGTTTTCAGACATGTACATTTCGTGAATGGGTTGCGGTGACATTTGAATCAGGACCTCTGCATTATCATTTTGCGGAACTATCTCGTCTAAAAGCTTAAGTTGTTGTAGATAGGACAATGTTTCTAATTTAGGGTGTGTTTGAGCCACATTAATTTGGAAAAATGTATTTTGGAATAGTAGATTAATGGAGAATGTGTGGTTAAAAAAAAAGGAAAAGTTATTGATGCGATGAAAAATATTATTTTATTGAAGAACGTGTGGTTGAAAATGAGTAGAAGAATGAAAATGAAAATTTTAATGTGTACCAAACATGGACTTAAATTTGTGTCTTCAACAACCCAACAATAAAGAGAAGATTAATCCATGCCACTTGTCTGGCTCTATTGTAAAAAGATTCATTTGTAGCCTTTTCCGGAGAAACTTCTATAGATAGGCATCAAAATATGTCAATCAGTTTGTCAAGCAAGATATGTTTTTATGGTTATTAAACACAAACTTACTTCATTACTCAATTGTGAAGTTAAATAGTTAATCACAGTACATGGTGTTGTCGTCAATTCAATCATTAAAGCTCCTCTAATCCACCTTTTCACCCCAGAGTACAATTTTTATTTTTTTATTTTATTTTTTAATTTTTTTGCCCAGTACAATACTTGAGGCATAAATGTCAATAAGTAGTTGATTTTCCAGAAGTAGGTCAGGAAAGTTTTCTAAAATTGTTATTATGTAGTGGCGAGGATGAAATCTTAATTATTATTATTATTATTATATTTTTTTCCCTTCTATAATACCATATGTACGAGGATAATATGGTTGTGTATTTGTCTTGAAAGGAACTATAAAATTTTCGAAAATAAATTCACTCTTGTTGAAGACTGGATTGTTTTTTTAGCCTGTTTATGGACTAGATCACCCACGTCTTTCCATTGAATTGTTGATGGATGTACAATTTTGGAGTTATATCTTTAGCTTTTGATTGTCTCATCGATAAAACTCAGCCTTTCTCAGAAAAATGGTTCATCTTTTCTTTATGCAGACTTCTTAATCTTCCACAAAGCCAATACGTATCAGCCAGTGTAGAAAGCCAACAGCATACCACAACTGCTGCCAGAAATAAAGGAGACTCAGACAAGATATCTTCCAAGAACAGGTAATTTCTTTCTTCTACTGGTTATGACATATGCAATCACCTTTAATCTTCAGTTCATGCCATTCGAGAGGAAACATATATATTTTTTCCATTTTTTTATCTTGAAGGTACTGGTGTCTATAAGTTTTTGCAGCAGCAGATCTCTCGTGTAACCCAGATGTTAAGAAAAATGAGCGAAATTAGGATCTATTTACTTGTTAAATGTCGTTTACTTTACTACGTTACTCCATTTTGGCTTCCACAAATTCTTTTATATAGGCTTAGATTCATTTACGATATTTGAATTTTCGTTTACTTTCCCGTATGAAAATAAACCATATGTTTCAATTTAAGATCCTAACATGTTATTTAAGGATTGTACAATTTTTAAAAGATCATTTTTTGCTGTGATAATGAAGTATTCAAATTGTATATAAATTGATGTTTTTGAGAATAATTCAACTTCATAAGTTGATATTTTTCCAACCACAAACCTTTCATACTATTCCATGTATGCAAGGTTTGATGGAATTCTTTTAACAATTTGTGTTGAAGAATCTTAAGCACTACATTTACAAATATGTTGAATTGTAATGGTTTAAAATACACTCGATATTCTATTTAGCCTCAATGGAAATGTTATATAATTAATAATTCAAGTAACAGGCAGAAATGGCGTGATAGTATTTTTATTATTTTTAGTTCGATGTGGTCAAAATTGAGTCGTCGTCTTGGATCTACAGGTCTGATATGAAACCCCCACGTGGGATGAGCTATAAAAGGGACAACAGGAAGCGTTCCTATTCTGAGGATGATGAGTTGGACCCAATGGATCCAAGCTCATATTCAGATGCTCCTCGTGGTGGTTGGTATGTGTTACCTGTCTCATTTCTAGCGGAGCGAGAGATTATCTTTTTGGTGCTTTCTATTTGTTCTTGAGAAAGCTTTTCAATATAATTGCTAATTTAAGAATTTCTTTTTGATATACAGAAGTTCATTGTTGAAGTTGATTTAAATTGGTGATGATTTTTTGCAGGGTTGTAGGCCTTAAAGGAGTACAACCGAGAGCAGCAGATACCACTGCCACAGTACTTCATTACCTTAAATTTTGTTTTTTCACAGAATTGGTTTAGGATGTTGATTTTCCTTCTGTCCTTTTTTCTTTTTTGACTTCCTTGCTCAGTTTTAGCTCATTAGGTCGGGATTCTTTTGCCACGTGTTTAACCAACCACTTTCTTGGCTACTTCGAATTTCAGGGTCCTCTCTTTCAGCAGCGCCCTTACCCGTCACCTGGGGCAGTCTTACGTAAAAATGCTGAAATTGCTTCTCAAAAGAAAAAGCCCGGCTCTCAATACGCTCCTATATCCAAGAGAGGGGATGGAAGTGATGGGCTCGGGGATGCTGACTGAAACAATGCAATCGTATTGATGCATGATGTCAAGTTTTCCTTTGGACTACTCTCGAGTTGATACACAAAAGAATCCAATGATACTAGTGTTGATGAATACAACAAAAATTATGATTCTAGTGTTACTTTTTTGTTCAAGTCTATTATAAGTAGTTCCGTTAAAAGCTGGAAACGAGGTGTGAAGTCGAGCTCAAGGTTTTATTGATAGAGTTGTGAACTTTTACTGAAGAATGTGAATTGAGAATAATGTTTTATGACGAGGAATGAAATTTTGTTGAATGATTTTAAATTATTGTTTGATATTTATCAAGTGGGGTTCAATCTTGCACTCTAAAATTGCTAAACCTCGATAAAGTAATGTTCGATAAAATAATAACTTCGATTATATAATAATTTCTTTTGATCCCGACTTGGGCAAATTGACTAAAGTAATAACCTCACTAAATGCATTAAGTAAAAAAAAAAAATTGAATCCTTAAGGGCCCAATAAAAATATAAAGTAATAATTACTGAATTTCATAGAGAAAAAAATAAAATATATAGACCAAAATCTTTTAATCAATCAACAATATCCGTACAATAATCGTTCCTTTTGAAAATATGCATCTATAGTTGATTGTTTTTTCTTCCCACATAAACCAAAATGAACACCATCCTTAACTTTTTGTAGGGCATACACAACTTCCAGAATATTTTGCTCGTGTTGTAGCAAGTAGTTGCTTAAGGTGACTCTGTTGCTTGAAATGCCTCTTTTGACGACACATTTGGGACAACGCTACTATCATCTGGTTCATGATCATTTTCATGATCATTACTGTTCATTACCGATTGAATAATTTCTTTGTCTGTAGGTGATTCCATAACTACATCATTCTTGCTAGGATAGTTCAAAAAATGTTCAACATCCATCACATTTCTATAGTGTAAATTAGAGATGACATCATTTAATTCTTGAATACCTTCATCTAATTCACCAATTTCTGGTTCGGGAACATTGTTTTCTTTTGACCGAATCTTGCAATGTCGAAAATAATTTTCAATTGTTGTTGTCTTCACATCAAAATTTCAATTCATGTTAGCAAAATTAATAGCATTCAAAATATTAATTTTTTCAGGATTGGGTGTTTCAACCTCATGGCCTTGTAAGATGCTAGAATAAAAACGACGACGATAATGAGCTTTGAATGCTTGAATAATCCCAACATCACATAGTTGAATCTTAGACGTTGTGTGAGGAGGTAAGAAAAATAACTCTACATTTCTCAAGCCTTCAACTACCTTTGGATGAGTTGGGCAATTGTCTACTATTAAGATAACCTTCCTGCCATTCATTCTCTTATCAAACCAACCAACAAATTCTTGAAAAAGCAAGCTAGTCATCCAAACTTTCTTTTTGGATCGATACTTGCAATTAAGATTGTTCATGTTCACATTTTTAAAGCATCTAGGATTTGCATACTTACCAATAACCCAAAGTGGTACTTTGTCAGATTCATTACCATTGCAACAAACAACAACAGTAATTCTCTCATTATCTTTTTTGCGTCCTTCGAGCTGCTTGGTAGCAAGTGAATGATCAGTTTCCAATCGGTAAAATAATTCAGTTTCATTCATATTGTAAATATCCTTCAACTGAAACTAGTCTAGTTTTGATCGTATTCCAGTTAAAGCATTTTCAATGTTCTCCATGATAACTGAACCACTTTCACCAAAACGTCGGTAAGATTTGATTCCATATCTTGCCTTGAAACGTTCTAATCATCCACTAGAAAAATTGAATTCTGGATTAATTTCACCATACATTTTTTGTAAAAGCTCTTTTACTTTTCCTTGGATAATTTCTCCAAACATGTTCACTTTATTTTGCCTTGAAGAAACCACTCATACAAAACTTTCTCTAAATCAGGGTATTTTGCCGATTTGTGTCTTTTAACATCGCTATTTTTCATCACATTTGACAAATATTCTGATACCCTTTTGAGAGTGTTCGATATTATTGATTGACTAATAGTCAAATCAAACTTTTGTTGCACCCATGCTTGCATATATTTTTGGCTAATAGTTTGATTCTCTTTTTTATGCTCACATATTGCACTCCTCATTTTATCGATTAAAGTTGATTTTTTTACTCCTTTCAAATGATGAGAAAGCATTGGAGGGGAAACAAAATATTGTATGTGCTTGGAATATGTCTTCCAAACATCTATAGCTTTTATAAGTAAAGACTAAACATTTTCATTTGTTATGTACATGAACTTAATTTTTAGAGACATTAAGTTTCACTAAAACTTTTGAGCTTCCCTAGATTCAAATAATACTTTGATTAGTGTCTTTTGATTTTTCTTACCACATACAATGTACAAATTTTATATTGAAAAGCTTTCTCTAAAATAATAAATATTTATTTATCGATAAATGAATAATTTATTCATTTATCGATAAATAAATAACCTCGCTAAATGAATATTTTTTTTCGGTCCCGAGAGTATTACTTTATCGGGGTTTAACTGTACATGTTTGCCAACCAGCCTTGTCTATACATATAAAACAAATCTTTAAATGATGATCTATACATTTGGTTATTCCACTTTCATACTTTCCATGCCTTTTTCCTTTGATTCATATCAAAATATATCTTTTATGAAAAATCTTGCGCTTTTCATGCAATCGAAAAGTTATATGAATGCAAGATACTGGATACACCAAATTTTAGGTTACATTTGATGCATATTATTGAACACGATTAAATTACATTATTAACAAAATTTTAGTCATGTACAAGTACTAGTTAGAATCCATTTGACATGACTTCTGCTTTAGCTATTGCTTTCAGTAAAGGAGCTCTTGGAAGAAATTATCTTAATTTTTTTTCGAAAATTAATTTTTAAAAACACTTCTTATTCTGGGAGTGCTTTTATAGAAAGTTGAATTGGACCAATTTCCTCTAAAAGATCTTATAACTATAAGAAATACTTTTATAAAATTAGCAAAATGGGTGTAAAATCAGCTTTTGAATTTCAAAAACTCATGTCAAATGAGTGCTTACCGTTATCCTATGCATGCCATTAGGACATGTTCAATATATTGATTGGATTAGATGCACATTTGACAGGATAATGTACAAAAATCTTCCTTAATATCACTTTAGGTGATTAAGGGTTCATTGCACAATGTAGTAGCGGTCCATTGTCACATTGACAGAGATTTATCACATATAATACAACCCTATTCAAAATTAATGGGACAATCTTGCAGTTTCTTTTTCTAGTAAAACTTATCGTATTTATTCTTCTATGAGATAGCAGTTTCAACCAAATATAATAATGACTCAAGAATATTGATATTTGCCCCTAAAAAGTTGATAATTACACAAATTCTAATAATTTTAGGGTTTGCTAGAAATATTTTTTTCGTCGTTCAATTTAATTATAGAATCGCCTACACTTTTTATAATAAAAAAGCACTTTTTATAATAAAAAAGTTGTTTTTTTTTATTTAAAAAAACTAGAATTCGACGTTGATTTTTCTCTTTAAAACAAAATTAATAATCAAAATATGCTTTCAAGTAGTTTGAATATATGATCTAAACATATGCAATAAAATACATGTTATTGAAATGGTGATGCAGTATAAAGCGTGACATTTTATTTGCTTTGTTTCATTGAATTCTTAATTATTTGTCTCCTTAGTATATTTTGTCAAGGGACATTCTTGTCCATATTACGTCGGAGGCTTTTTTCTAGGTTTTCTTCTTATTAAGCAGACATTAGGTTTTTCCCAAATTTTCATTTTTTTTTTCATCACAATACGAGGATCCAATGATCCTAGATCGTCGTGTTCTTGAATTCACGCATTTCGTCTACGGCAAATGATAAGGGTAATGCTTTAGTTAACTCTTCTAGCAAACCTTTGTATCGAATAAACCGAGTAAATTTCATTAATTCTGAAACTTTTTTTGATTATTTACTTGATGAACAATCACATACAGAAGCCATCATAAATAAAAGGGATTACTCTCATACTTTTCATAAAAAAATTGATATACATTTTTTTAACACTTTTTAGTCTTGTTCGATCCACAATATATAATGCGGAGGGAATGATTCATTTGAATTTAACTTGAGAGCTGAAGCATATTTGTTTATTATGCATCACACCACAAGTTGAATTCTCAGCAGCTTCTTAAAACTTCACAGCAATCTAATCGATGCACCTCAATCTGCTAATGCACCAAATTTATGCACCTCAATTAGCAGCTTCTTAAAACTTAACAGCTATTTGATGCACAATCTGGTGCATTAGATTGATTCAACTCAATCTGGTGTGTCACAGCAAAACAAGAAAACATCATGCACTTAGAAGTTGATTCTTTCATTCAACCAACGTATTCTGAATAATACAAAGTTCATAAAGCCAAGTTACAACTATTACAACCAACCATAAATTCGAACTACGACAAATGCGCTATTCTACTTTTGTGAAATGCATTACACTGAAAAATTTAGAGCACTTTCAACCCCTACTTCATTGATCAAAGCCAAGACCCAAGTGATCTTCATATTTGCTATGGTGGCTCCTGGGCATAGTACTGATCTCCATTCTATTAGTAATCATTGAGAATTCTCTTCATATCTCCTATTGTGACTGCGATGGCCATAAGAATTCTCTTCATATGCCTGTACGGCCTTCCGCTTATGCTTCTCCTACGTCTTCTCTTGCCATTGAAATTTGTAGTTAATAGACAAAAATCCCTATAAATTGCTCGTGCAGTGGTTCACATGCAAATGTTGATTAAGAAGAACTAGTTTTCTTGGATCATTTCAGTGAAAGTCCTTAATACACTGACCAAACCAGTAGCAAAAATGCCTCCCACTACTCTGCCCCCTTCCTCCTCATTAACTTGGCGTTGCCACCGCAGCACCACCATTTCGGCCTCGTATTTTAGGCGGAGACTTGCCTGGAAGATGAACATCTAGTCAGGTCTAGAGGATCGGAGGTTCTAGTTTGGGGATTTGGGGGGTTTTGATTTTAAGATTTTGATTTGCGTTCATAATATAAAGGCGTGTTTGCTTGGTGCGTTTTTGGTGACTTGGACATAATTTATGCTGTCAATATGCCTCGTAGAAATTTTGTTATCCACATGCAATTTTCCATATATTTGGTGAGATGAGAGTTAAAAGAGTGGTGGATGAATAACTATATGGAAAGATGCGTCAGTATTTGATAACTCGTTAAAATTGAGCAAGTAGTAACAATTTTAGAGTTTAAAGATGGTTCATTAAATTTACTCAAAGATAAAAGGTATTGATCTTTGCTTTTTCTATATGTAGTACATCGACTCGCCAAGTTGGTTTTCTTCTCAAGTATACAAAGATACAACGTAGGGCATTTCACCTATAAAACAAGACACACCAAAAACGACATTATCGTGTGACCCAAAATTCCAGTATATTGAATTGCCTTTCAGACGTTATGAAGCTTTTATATAACTAATTTGACTATCAGTAGACAATTAAGTCCATTTAACAAACAAAATAATGTAATATTGACGTTGACATTTGATGACCAGTATATCAGATATAATTTACTTATTGATTTATATATATTTTCTAATTTGATGTTTCAGTTTTGCTAATCGATTAATAAGCTAAATTAATTTGGTAAGTCTTTAATAAAAGAGAAGTAGAAATTAAGTTACACACTGGACGCGAATTACATCTAGGGCATACCGTATACGTACATGTTTATGCTTAGCACTTTCAAGTCGAATGAAAGATAATCATCTCTCCAATATATATCTTATCATTTTCTTGAAATCGAGACATCTAACCTTTAGACATTTTTAGTTTTTCAATTGCTCATGGTCACTTCTGAGAAATTCCTTCATGCTATATTTGTTGCTACACACGTAGGGGTGTTAAATGATTCGAGCAGAGCACGGCCGAGCTGCTTTGCTTACCTATTGTTAGGTTCGGCTCGACTTGGCTCAGCTTGGTCAACCAAGTGAGCTGGCTCACAACTCGCTATATGTTTTTTTGAATTTGAACGAAGAACATGAACGATTCGAGAGCCGGCAAGCGCTCGTACCAATGTTGTTCGATGCGTCCCAAAGTTTCCACCCTTGGACACATACATCATGCTCATTGGGGGGAGGGGAGGGAAGGGAAGGGAAGGGGAGTGGGGGCTGAACTGAAGGAATATAATAATAACACTTTGTCATCTCCATTTATTACAAGCCTCTGGTCCACTTTCCTAAAATGGTTAAATTCAGGATATTTAGTGGGTGGTTGATTGGGGGTGGCAGTGGTTGGTTATATGTCAACACCAACAACGTTTTATTCAACTTGGACTTTTTGCTTCAATTTTCACTCCAATTGAAAAAAAAAAAAAGGTTTAGTATTACATATTTCACTTTGTTATTAAGTCCTTATAACAGTCCTCCTTTAGTACTCAATATTTTGCAAAACTCAAAATTATTTTACTTTATTATCTTTTAATTTCAATCTTTTCTTCACTCTATATCCAGCAAATCATGTGCATGATTTTGGACGGTGATAAAGATAAGAAATTGATTTTAAAATTATAATTTACGAGTTTTTTTCGAATATGTGATCACGACACGAAGGAGGACAAGAGGAAATAAAGGTTAAAACATAGTCGCGGGCATGGTTTGCGGCCTAATTGTGTAGACAATATATGTATGCATGCCCATTTTAGAAAAAAAAATTACAAATAATTATTTATACAATATATTGTAGGGAATATTAGATAATCTTATGTAATTAAACTTGCAACTCAAAATTATTTTAGAAGTTTGAAGTTTGAACTTTTTTCTCCAACAATTCACATGCATGATTTTGGACAATGGCTAAGATAAGAAATGTATTTTAGAAGTATGCTTTCCGATTTTTTGTGAAGATAAGAGGAAGAGAAGGCTCAAACATATTCGTGGACATGATTCACGTCAATTAATTTATGCAATTTTGTATACATATTGTAGGGAGTATTAGTATTACTATCTACTTAATTTGAAAAAATAATAATACGAAATCTTGTTCACTTGTCAAATATCGCGTACCAAACATGTAAAAACTCACACGTTATCGATAGTAGACAACTCGAACAAGAATTAACGATATAATTTCAACTTATCATGACAAAAAATGCAGAAGTCACAAAATTCAAAATACCCCTCTGTATTCACACATGGACACACAATTGTGGTTACCAAATTTGATAGGTATGTAACAAATTAAGGAAGATAAGCTGTCTCATATATTCTTTGAAGTTTTTCACACTTATACTGCATTATTCATTACAAACCCTAAAATCCAACCAGAGGGCAGAAGAACAAGTAAAGCTCATTAACCTTTGGTTCTTTATCTCTATTTTAATCCTTTCTTTTTCTTCCCTTTCTCCTGTTAAAGAATTTCATACTGCTAGAGTAGTAAGCTTTCTTCTGATCAGCTTCTATTTACGAACAAATTGTTTTTACGTATTCAATTTTGATGTCAGTTTCTTGCACCAGTAGCTATGTTTCTTTACTTTTAACAACTTAAATCTTATTATAAATGTGTATTTCCCTAAACTTTCTGTTCTATGTTCTTTTCGTTTTTATAGCCTTGATCAGTGTTTCTTTCTTGTAAAAGTCCGGAAAAACTCGAGATCAAGAAAAAAGTTTTCTCTATTTCGAGACTTTGACAGTTGAACTGAGAAAATAGAGTTTTTATGTAGGTAAAAATGGGAAGAGGGAAGATTGAAGTGAAGCGGATTGAGAACAAAACTAGCAGGCAAGTCACCTTCTCAAAACGAAGAACCGGGTTGTTGAAGAAAACCCACGAACTTTCTGTGCTTTGCGATGCCCAAATTGGACTTATTGTGTTCTCAAGCAAGGGAAAGCTTTTTGAGTATTCAAGTTCTCCTTTGAGGTAAAAGAGGATTAAGTATTTGACAATTTTAATTTATGTATAAGAAATGGTCACAAGGGTTAATTTCTTCTAGTTTTTGATTGGATGCATTTCATTATTATGGATCCGTCTATTTGAAGATCTTTAAAGTGCTCTTCCCTTAATTTCTAGGGTTCTATATGTTCTTCCCTTTTCTCTCTCCAGATTCATCTCTCTCTTGAACATGATCAGTTCAGCAGATGGACCATTACACATCACTGTCTGATTTGACCAATTAATTACCTCAGTTCCTTGACCTTCCTTTTCAACTTGGAAAGTAGGGTTTTCTAAAATTTCTCTCTGATTTCTGAATTTTGATTGTTACTTAGAAGTTTACTATCATAATTTCTGTCTGCTACATATCTCATGATTTCTAATGGTTACGAGTCGGTGAAAAGTGTAATAAATTACATTTTTCCTGCCCCAAAAATATCGGTTTAAAACTAATATTAGAAATGGAAAGAAATACATTTGTTGTGAGTATTATAGATTTTGGACTCTTCTTAATTGCCAATTCATTATCTACTAAATTGCTCATTTCTTAATCTGAGTGACGAGAAAATTGACACATCAAATGTTAAATCTTAAAAATCTCCTAAAGATGTACTAAGATTGTAATTTGCATACATTTTTTTTCTCATCTTTCACTTATGTCTTGATCATAATGTTTTCTCATTACCGCAGCATGAGGCAGATCATAGAACGATATATGCTAGCAAAAGGACCTTCTATACTGCAGCGTGACACCAGGATGGGAGAAGTGTCTTACAATGTAAACAAAGTGATCTTGATTATTTATTATTGCTTTTAAGTTATAAGTAGTTTCTTCTTAGTAATCGGCAGCATTTTTTTTCTCCACACACGCGGCATATCTCTTTCTCTCGCATTGTGTCTTTTGAATTGTGAAATCTTGCAGGAGCAAGAGATGAGAAGAATGAAAAGGAAAACTATTGACCTTCAACTGAGCGTACAGAGGTATCAGGGCAATGTCGATATGAGTTCTTTAAAGTTGGAGGAATTGGTTGAACTCGAGCAGCAGCTTGAGGTATCTGTTAACAAGGTTCGAGCAAGAAAGGTACAATCCTCACCCAGTCACCTCCCCCCCCCCCCCCCCCCCCCCCCCCTTCTCTCCCAACCAACTTAATCCTATATCAATTCGACTTTTTCAGCAAAATCATAGCCCTTTATGTTACTGCATCTTAGATGGAAGCATGTCTAGAATTTATTCTTTAAAGCACATTAATTTACGAATCCTTTAGTATACCTTGTACTTGTTGCTGCATTTTTTCTGCTTGATTATCATATTTGTTAAACCCTTATTTGCTGTATATTTGTACTTGTCATCAGTTTCAGCTCCTGCATGAGCAGCTTGAAAATCTGAAGAAGACGGTAATTTGTGATTTACCCATGTGTATGATCGCATATGTTAGTTTTATTGTTTAACTATCTCTACGCTGCTGTTTTAGGAAAATTTGCTGGAGAAGGAAAACCAAGATATCTACCATTGGGTAATGTTTAATGCTAAATTCTTTTAACATTTACAAACTGCATCTATAGTACTTGTCTCGATCATTTGTGTGATGTTTTGAATATCGTTTTCAATTCACTTCATAATTTAAATGCTCAAATGGGATTTAAATTACAGATCCTATTCCATTGTGAAACTCCAAATTTTGCCACACCTTAGTATAAACATAATCAAGTAGATTTCACTAATGCTGCAACTTTTCTTGATTAGCTGATGAACAATCACATTCATAGTCAAGCAGAAGCAATGGAGCATCACCATCACCATCACCATCACCAACAGGCAATGACAGAACTCAAATTACTGGAAGAGCAGCCTTTGCTGAATCAACTTCAAGTTTTTGGACAAGATTTGCAGCCGTCTGCAAGTGCTATACCCATGCTTCAACTTGGTACTCTACCTCTTAATACGCACTCGTATCATCTCCAACCTATCCACCCTAACCTTCAAGAATCTGGCCTGCAAGGCTTTCCCTATGGTATGAACAACCATTTTTTGCATCGATTAGAGCGCATCGATCATAGTATTGCATCAGACAATAGTTAAGGATTTACCCCTTTTTTTTTTTTTTTTTTTGAATTTTAATGTGCTGATGTGCAGTGTGATTCAACGCATTTGGATGAGGGGGACCGTTGTTGGTTGATCAAGACAAGAAACATATATAGTATTGGATTCAGACGAGTTTCTGTTCTTTATTATCGAACTACTTATATTCTTAAAATTATATAAGTTTTTATATTAATCCATTGTGATTGACATTGGAGTCTGTTATATGTGCGTGTTTGCTGATTTCGTATTCTAGATTTATTTTATTTTATTTTTTGTTAATTTGGACGTCATATTGGGGAGCGGTTGGAGAGGATTTACACTAAATTTTCCCACAAAACGATTATTTCATCCTCAAACATTGGCTATTGAAGCAAGAATTTCTGTAATTGCTAGCATGAGACTTGCCGTCAATGGATACATGTTAAGAGCTTTACAATCACAGATAACGATATTTACGATAATAATATCACACTATTTGACACCACATTTCATCTCAAGTTTCATTTAGAAGTCACAATTAATTATTTCATGGATATATTAGCTGTAAATTACACTCTTCATTAGGAAGTCAGAAATGTTTTAACTTTTAATAGAAATGGACATATTAAGCGCACTTTCTTAGAATTTTTTAGATATGGTAGCTTTTTTTAGGCTCCATCTTCAAAAATCTAAACCTATTTCTTCATTGCCTGTCACTCACTACCAAACCACACCACCTTCCAAAGTTGATAAAACAAAAATTGTAATTATTTGATTCCAATGGATTGGACCTGTAATACTAAAAAATGTAAATGTTCCAAAATATGGCCATGAAGCTATTTTTGTCAATTGTTCTAGTTAGGAGCTGATTAAAAGGCCCATTGGCTATTAAAACCTGTGAACTACAGTATCTAGCCACTGAAAAGTTGTGAGCTCTCAATTCCATATTTTTATGAGAAAATTACAGCCACACATGTTTTTAAAATACCACTTTCACAAATCCAAAATCAACTTTAATAATACATAATTCAGGTTTTAATTAATAATTTTTAAATTAAATTTTATTTAAATCAAATTTCAAACCCTAATTTTTCATTCACTCTCTCCCTCTATCTCTCAAAACGACCCACTTTCTCTCCCCGATCTCTCTATCCCTGCCGCCACCCCACCTATAAATTTAGTCCTCTTATTTAGCCAAGAACCCACAAAAATTTCTTCAAAAATAAAAACTGGGTTCAACAATCCAAGTCCCAATGGTGACTGAAAATGGGAGTCCCATTTCTTTAAATTCCAGGTTCTTGATTGTGAGCCCTGAAAATGGTGGTATTTTTGACATTTTGAAATTCTGGCATTCAATAATCAAGAAAGCGGAGCCAAGTTTCTTAAATTTCTTGTTTGCTGAGAACGATGATGCGAATGGAAAATCTGGTTCGGATACTGATACTTCAGGTCGTGGATTCTGCCTCTGATTCATGGTACCCATAGAATTTGAAGCTACGGATAATTCACGAAACTCTATTCAATGACAGAACTTCTCGTGTTGTACAGTGAATTTGGTAATTGAGGGTTGTATCATGTATGGCCGATGTTTGCCAATGGTTGTTGTGGTTGATTTATCGGATGAGTGTGGTGATTTTTTGACTTTGATTTTTGTAGGTGGCTATGGCGGATTTGGCTATTTTGGTGAGGTTGTGGGGATGGTGTATTGTTAGTGTTGGTGTTGGTGTTAATTTTGTTGCTGGGAAGTGGTGGTGTTGGCAGGCGGTGGTGCATTTCTGTGGTGGTGGTGTTGGCGCGATGGTGCGTTTTCTATGGTGTGGCGGTATTGGTGTTGGCGGCGGAGATGACGGTGGTGTTGGTGTTGATTTTGTTGCTGGGAAGTGGTGGTGTTGGCAGGCGGTGGTGTGTTTCTGTGGTGGTGGTGTTGGCGCGATGGTGCGTTTTCTATGGTGTGGCGGTATTGGTGTTGGCAGCGGAGATGACAGTGGTGTTGGTGCGTTTTCTGTGGTGGTTGGTGGTGTTGGCGGCGAAGACGACAGTGGTGTTTTGTTGGTGGTGATCACAAATGTTACGACGATGGTGTTGTGTTAGTGGTGATCCCAAATGATTTGTTGATTGTGACCAATAAAGAATAAATTGTGATCAATAAATATTGTGTGACCTACAAATTTATTAATTTGTGACCTATTGTTTGATTTTTTTTATCATAAAATAAGTTGTGTGACTTATAAATTTCGTGATTTATGATCGATAAATAAATTGTGACTTTAAAATTTTTAATTTGTGACTAATGAACTAACTGTGACCTATAATTTTTTTGAATTGTGACCTTAAATTTTTTGAATTGTGACCAAATTTCATATATGTGTGACCATTATATATTTATTAATAAAATATATAATTAATTAATTAAATCATAAATAAATTTTAATGAAAACTTTTGAAACTTCAAACTTATATCCTTAATTTTGAAATAGTGTTTATTAAAAACCTGATTTATATATTGTTCCCATGTTCTAGCATACCATCATGATTGATTCTTGAGTCGATTACCATCCCGGTTTCTAATTCCCATCGTCATTGTCACCATGAGCAAGAGAATTGTTTTAGCATTAAATCTTTTAAAAAAAAGCACCTAACCTTGATATGTAAATTTTGACAATCTCTTTTCTAACCTAGGCGGTTGTTTGGCGATGACGATTGGATTCATGAGGTGAGAGAGCAGTGATGACGATGGCAGCGTTGCCACTAAATTCACATATAAAAGTTAAAAAAAAAAAAAAGAAAAAAAAGAGAAGAGAATGACTAAAGGAGAATGTGAGAAAATAAAGGTTTATGGTGTGTTTGATGGATATCATTTAGAAAAAAAATGTATTTTAAATAGTAATATGATGGGGAATATATGGTTAAAAAGTAAGGAAAAATTATTGATGTGATGAAAAATATTATTTTATTGAAAAATATTTTGTTGAAAATGAATTATGAAATAATGTATTTTGAAAGAATGTGTGTGAAACAAGAATCTAGGTTTAAATTAATCTTTGTCACATCTTGTCAGGTCTACGTCTTTAAAACCTTGAGTAAAGGAGGGATATTACATGGGAAAGTCCCTAGTGGTGACGAAATCAAGGGAATTTGTCCTTGGTTATACTAGAAAAAGGTCGGGGGCGATGTGTTATTCTTTCTTTTCTTTGTTTTTATCATTTATTTTAAACCGAATAAAAGGTCAAACTATCATTTTACTCAATATTTGACCATATAATAAAAGGTAAAATGATCATTTTACTCAATATAATGGTCAAATCTTAGACGCAAATGTTTGAAAGGTTTAAAACTCCCATGTCAAAAATTAAAAGTTTGGGACCCATCACCATAACCTTCAAAAGGTTTGGGACTCCAGATGTATTTACCTTAAAAGGAAAAAAGGTTCCATTTTTCTTATCAACACATTTCCACCATTGATAAATCGAATCAAACAGCCAAATCGAGAAATGGAAAACTTTAAATACAAAAAATTATCAAATCAAATCGGCAAAGAACAAATTGCAAACTCCAAACCCACCACACAAAATCTAATTTTCAATAATTTCATTGCCCCCACAGCTCTCCGTCGATGCTGTCCACAGAATTATTCTTCTCTTCTAAATATCCAAATTCAAACACTGCCAGATTAGTATGTTTTTGACTAACTGATTAACCCCACAAAAAATATAATTACATTCGCAATTAAATGACATCCACTGAATTCGGATTATATAGAGATATAGTCTATGCCCAATGGTTTAAAATTTGATGGTGGCATCTGGCATGGCGACGTCGTGTTACTGTTATTACAATTACAGCAATAGTTATAATTGCACATGCAACTTCAGCATGAATCGGGTTGGTGTGACCCGGTTGTTTTTACATCAGCTCAGCTGTATCAAGATTTCCGGGTTCGGGTCTGGATGCGAGTTTGTGTTGCCGAAGAAGAAGAGTAAACGGTTGGGACGGCGTCGTTTGAAGCTTGTTGCCAGTGCTGAACTGTCCAACTCCTTATCTGTGAACATTGGTTTGGACTCTTCGGTCAGTTTTATTAGTTGTTTGTTTTTACTGTTTTTTTAGAGCAGTATAGATGTAAATATAAATATTTAGAGTTATGTAGTTGGTTTATGAATTATAATTTTGATGTTTTGGGTTTTGATTAAAAGATATTAAATGGTCAAATTATTACATAAATAAACGTTCTTGATGTAATTAAATAGTAAATACTAAAGATTTATATGTATAATAATAGTAGGAATATAGTGCCACTTTGATGTTCTTGATTTGATCTTGCTGCGATGCTAGTAATTTCTTGTATGTCTAGTTTTTTTTCGATTGTAGAGTATCTATAGATCTTTAATGGCTGTTCAAAAATGGAGGACAATAGTTTGATTATCTATGCCATAAACTGACTTTTTTCTGCACAAATTTGAAAATTGTTCATTACCATGCTTTCTCACAGTTGCCTTGGGTTGGACCACTTCCTGGGGATATTGCAGAGGTCGAAGCCTACTGTAGAATCTTTAGGGCTGCTGAACAGTTTCATAATGCTTTAATGGACACATTATGCAATCCTGTGACGGGGGAATGCAGTGTTTCTTACGACATGTCATCAGAGGACAAGCCATTATTGGAAGATAAAATAGTTTCCGTCCTGGGTTGCATGATTTGTCTGCTAAATAAAGGAAGAGATGATGTCCTCTCTGGACGATCTTCCATCATGAATTTATACCGGGATGTGCAGAAAAAGGTAATGGATGATAACCTTCCTCCACTTGCTATTTTTAGGGGCGAGATGAAAAGTTATTGCGAGAGTTTGCATGTTGCTCTTGAGAATTTTTTGACACCAGATGATGCTCGAAGTGTAAATGTCTGGAGGAAGTTGCAAAGACTGAAAAACGCATGTTACGATTCTGGATTTCCCCGAGGGGACAATCACCCTTGTCAGACATTGTTTGCAAACTGGGGTCCTGTATACTTGTCCACCTCAAAAGAAGAAATGCAGTTGGGAAATTTAGAGGTTGCTTTTTGGAAAGGTAGCCAGGTGACTGAAGAAGGTTTGAAGTGGTTGTTGGGGAAAGGATTCAAAACAATTGTGGATCTCCGAGAAGAGACTGTAAAGGACAATTTCTGCAAAATGGTATTAGACGAAGCTATTTTGTCTGGAAAGATTGAGCTGATTAAACTTCCCGTAGAAGTTGGTACTTCACCTTCAATGGAGCAGGTTGAGAAGTTTGCCGCTTTGGTGTCAGATTTGAGCAAAACCCCCATTTTTCTACATAGTAAGGAAGGAAGGCAAAGAACCTCTGCCGTGGTGTCTAGATGGAGACAATACATGGATTGTGCCACATCTCAGTTTGTCTCTAATCAGAGAGTTGGTCCCACTGACATTCTAGATCAAAATACCAAAAAAATCGAAGAGACAGACGTCTTTTCAAAATTCAAAGAAGATACATCCTCCAGGGATGAAAATGGGTCAATCTCAAAGAAATCTGATGAGTCTTCTAGATCCCAAGGAGGACTTCTTAATCAAGCCTCTCCAGCTGCAGAAACCCAATCATGGAGCAGTAATGGAGCTTATATTACCAAAATAACTAACCAGGATACCTCATTACTGAAATATAATGGTGAAAAAGAATCAGTAATGAACTTTTACAGCGATTTGAAACCACTAGAGTCTCAGCTACCCCCTCCAGATGTTTTCTCCAGAAAGGAAATGAACAAGTTTTTCAGGAATACGAAAATTTCACCTGGAACGTATTTTAGATACGAACACAGAAGATTGGAGATGCTGTCTGCTTCAAGATATAACTACAATGCGACAGTCTTGAGAGAAGAAACTACCACTAATTCCAGGTTTAAAGAAGAAGATATTGTGAACAGATCAATTAATGGTAACATGTCATCTTCAAAGCCCCAGAGTACCCCTGCTAGTGATGGGCCATATCAGAGTCATAATGCTTTTGTCGCCCGGACACCTCTTCCCAATGTAACCATTAGTGGCAAAGAGTATTCTTCAAGTGAGAAAGATGGTTCTGTAAGTACAAGCATCGAGCTAAATAAGAATGTCAAGTCAACGATGTTTACTCGAAAGAATAGGAGCAACAGTGAGTACTTATCTTCAGATGATGAAAGCTTGGAAACCCTCGAAGGAAATATGTGTGCTTCTGCAACTGGTGTTGTGAGAGTGCAGTCAAGAAAGAAAGCCGAGATGTTCTTAGTCCGAACAGATGGATTTTCTTGCTCTAGAGAAAAGGTAACAGAATCTTCCTTGGCATTCACTCATCCGAGCACGCAGCAGCAGATGCTTTTGTGGAAATCTACACCGAAAACTGCATTATTATTGAAGAAGCTGGGACAAGAACTCATGGAAGAAGCTAAAGAGGTACAGTGTCCGGTTAATCTCTGATGAATGTTGGAGCATCCTATATGATTGGAACGTTGCAAAAGTTTAAATATTACAAATGGTTTAGTTTGTTCTTATATTACTCCACATTTGTAGATAAGAAGCAAGTTGAAGATAATAAGTTTTGATTACAAAATGAATGAAAGGAACTGAATGATCAACATAGTATTGAAAGCTTCTCGAGAGTGAAATTAGGACCTGACTTGACTGCCACTGGTAATGGATTTAGGAATATAGCACATATGTTATATTGCTCATACACTTCAACTAGGGTAGTGTGTCCTTGTTCGACTCGTCTTTATACTCTACCATAGTCATTTTTCTTTATTTGGTTGCACTAATATATAGCTTTAACTCAAAGTTGGGCAGATTTGCATGGGTCATGTGGGCTCAATTGACCCCACATACCATAGTAAATCTGCAAATGTTCAAGAAGAATGGGCCAAGGATTAATTTGACTCAATATAGACTTAACATGCCAAGCTAGAAAAGAATAGAGATAGAATGAATGTTAACTTTATGAAAACTATACCAATTTGCTTAGGTTTACATGGGATAAGCTGTTAATTTCTGAAAAACCTATACACTCCGTGTATATATATATATTTTATCAACATTCCAGCTTTTCTCACTCCTTGAATCCTATTTTTCTCAAAGACCTATGTTTTGCATTTTTATGAAATTGTTGTTTTCTATTGTGATTCAATGGAATATTAGGTCTTTGACATTTGCCTACTGAAATTGATTATGTTTTTACGATTGAAACTATTATTTGGAATATATTAGTATTTATTTATTTGTTCAATTTTAAGTCAAATAATCAAGGAAAATATTTTAAACGAAAATCTCCATTTTTGAGTGGAGCAAAATATTTGTGAAATGAGTGGTAAGAGAAAAAGATGTTGAAAAAAACTTTAACTTAATTTTTGATTTCACAATGAAGAAAGTTTGGCCCTGTCACCGCTCAAAGTTACTATAATATAACAAATAGATAATCTATCTAAAAAATTTCAACAAGAAAAAATAATAGGAAGTATAAAACAAAAGTTATGCTATATAACAGGAGTATTTTAAATAATTTAATCAACGTGCCGAAAATGTTTCCCCATCCGTATTTTTTCTTTTTGAAAAACCACATGTAAGCCTGTCGATGTCAGTGCACCATAGTATATAAGGTAAGGGTGGGTAAACAATGCGAAACTTCAAGTATACTAGAGATTTATATATTTATAATTCGTGAGGTCAGGGAATGCTAATGTAATATTGGACGGCAGTACGCAACACCAACTTTCTGAATTATACACGCCATAGAAATGATTTAGGAAAGGGAAATCCAGTTATTAATATCTTATTATGTAATGGCATTGGACTTTTATAAACATCTGGGTGCTGTTTCACATTGTTGTTCACGATACAGCAATTCTTCTCACTTTGATTCCATTTTACTGCACTTCATTTAATCTGTATCAAATAACTATGCTCTTTTTCTGCTATTCTGTTTCATAAAACCACTACTACTTGAAGTTTCTTCTGTGCTAACTAATTTTGATTTAGCCCAAAGTGTAGAGTCTGCGTGTAACTCTTTCCGCCTCTTGCAACCAGCTTGAGAAAGTGATAACTAAATGCAAGCCATTGACATTATCTTGACTACAGTATTTCCTCTTCTGAATACGCTAGTTTTCATGAATCTATTATTGACAAATAAGAACACTGAAGTCCTTCGATTTCAAACATATATTCTTCTTACGTTCTTATTTTGGAATTGAAATGATTTTTTAGTTTGAGCAACTAATTCTTCAGAGAATATTATGATTGCTGTGCCTTTTCTGGTACTGCCTAACTGTCCATCTTTTGTCTTAGCCCATTGAACAGTTTTTTCTGTGCGTGCTTCAGGTTGCCTCTTTCTTATATTACCAAGAGAATATGAATGTTCTTGTTGAACCTGAGGTTCATGACATATTTGCCAGAATTCCAGGGTTTGGATTTGTTCAAACCTTTTATAGTCAAGATACAAGGTTCAGAACCTTCTCTCTTCCTTTATTTTATTTTATTTTGTATTGCTAATACTCTGATCTCCCCTGTGTCTTCTAATGCAGTGACCTTCATGAGAGGGTTGATTTTGTGGCTTGCTTGGGAGGAGATGGAGTCATACTCCATGCTTCAAATTTATTTAGAGACGCAGTTCCTCCTGTTGTTTCATTTAATCTAGGATCCCTCGGATTTCTCACATCCCATACTGTATGTCTCTTTACTGAACCCTTTTGTTAAACTCTGTCTAGCTTATAAGATCTATTTCTTCTTTACTCATGTCTTCTGCTTTATACAGTTTCAAGATTATAAGAATGACCTGAGACAAGTTATACATGGGAACAACACAATTGATGGTGTATATATAACTCTTCGACTGCGTCTCCGTTGTGAAATAACTCGAAATGGGAAAGCAGTGCTGGGGAAGGTATTTGATGTCCTCAACGAAGTTATAGTTGACCGTGGTTCCAATCCTTACCTTTCCAAAATTGAATGCTATGAACATGATCGCCTCATAACAAAGGTACAGTAACATAGTAAATACTTTTGAAACTGAACTCTTAACTATTTTGTAACGCTATAGGGAATATCTACATTATCATTGCTTTGCTTCAGCTGAAGTCAAAACTTACTGTTAAAATATTATTTATAGACATTTGTTTGCAAGACGAAAAATCTGAGGGAAAAGAGTACTTTCCTATGGTTTGTGCATGACAGTTCCAATCATTCTTTTGATAGGTACAAGGTGATGGAGTTATAGTAGCCACTCCTACTGGAAGTACAGCTTATTCAACTGCTGCTGGAGGGTCTATGGTAAGCTGGCACGAGTTCAAAAATTAAAAGTATTTTATCTTGCTTGAAAATTATGTCTAAATTTAGTTGCTGTACAAGCTGGATTGACAGACATGGAAACTTTCGTGATTCTTGAGGCTTTTATTTAAATTTAATTGCATTATGAAGATATGCAACAGACAACAACAACAAGAACAGACTAAGCCATATTTCTATTGCATGATAATAGATATGCAAAGTTAGAATATGAAGGACTTCTGCACGAGGACAATCTTCTGAAAAAAAATTGTTCATGCGAAGTTTCACAGGGCTGGTTAGATTATTACTATTTGGTTCAGGATAAAATGCAATTCAATAGGTTTTTTTTTTTTTTTTTTTTTTTTTTAAAAGTTGGCAGGTATGCTAAATTTAACAATGTGATTGTGAGGGAAGAAATGCCAGCAGGACAAGTTAAAACTTCTTTTTACTGGTTTCAACAAAATGAGTTATTTTCTCTCCCGAGTCCGAGGGGATATGTGGATGCTACATTGACTTCTGGTAGAAATAATTGGATCTTTTGTATTAGTTTGTTTTAGGTTGCTACTTTCTAATGGGTGGAATTTTTTTTTTTGTAGATGGTAACTTGCATGTTTC
The DNA here is from genome assembly GCA_019097785.1 of Fraxinus excelsior. NCBI lineage: Eukaryota > Viridiplantae > Streptophyta > Magnoliopsida > Lamiales > Oleaceae > Fraxinus > Fraxinus excelsior. The sequence goes on along the minus strand of CM032634.1, from coordinate 1,623,735 downwards.
AGGTGAAAAACATTAATTTGAACTTTCAATGACATCTTATTTTGGTCATTAAACTTCAACTTGTCTCAAAGGGGTCACTGTCACTGAACTTGATACATTTTACAGTTGGGTCACTTCATCTATGTCCATTAGTTTAATTAACTGAAATGCGGACGTGACAGTTTAGCAGGTAAAACATGCTGCTGATGAGGACCTAATCAGCAGAAATTTGGCAATGAAAGCTTTAAATTCAATGAAATTAATTAGAAAAATATATAAAAAAAGGGAAAATAAAAATTGAAATAATTTAAAAGAATAAATGGAAGGGCCATGAAAAATTAAAATAGAAACATCTACCGAGTACTTAGTTTTATGTTCGTATAAATAAAACACTTGTGACATCTATGCTCCGAAGATTCGACACACATTTAGAAATCCATGCCTGTTATTCGTAGTTGATGCTGCTGCTTTGTTTTATAATTATGGATTGTTTAGCGTTCAGAATTATGCAATGGGATAACGCTTTCCTGAGATGAGATGAGTTTGAATTATGAAATGGTACGCTAGAGTTTACCAGTGGCTATTCCCAAATGCAGGTACATCCAAATGTTCCTTGCATGCTCTTTACACCGATTTGCCCACATTCTCTCTCATTCAGACCTGTCATACTTCCTGATTCTGCGCGGCTAGAATTAAAGGTATGCTTTTCTTCATGCAGTTTTGCGGTATGTGTATTGTTAATTACTGGACTGTCTTAGTTTTTGACATTTTATGTTACTTAACGTAGAGACTATCACATACTACTTGAAGAATGTCTCATTAGTGGCTGTAATTCTACCATTCTTCCCTCTACCTTTCTTATTGTTGAGACTTTTTGTTAATATCTATCTACCCCCATGACTTGTCCATCATATTATCTTGGGTGCTAGAGGCTCTAAAACCTTAATGTTTTTCATTCTTGCTTTTGGGGTACGTAGATTCCAGAGGATGCACGAAGTAATGCTTGGGTCTCTTTTGATGGAAAGAGAAGGCAACAACTTTCTAGAGGCGATTCAGTTCGTATATCAATGAGTCAACATCCACTTCCAACAGTCAACAAGTCCGACCAAACAGGTGATTGGTTTCGAAGCTTGATTCGTTGCTTGAACTGGAATGAAAGATTGGATCAGAGAGCTCTTTGATTGCTGAAAATGAAACACTTTCATCTGTCTGCAAAGATGTATACTGTACCGTTCACGAGTTAGAAATTTACCTGTTGCTCTGGTCAGAAAAAAACATACAGCAAAGATTTTCCCGATTAGCTGCCCCATTATGTATAGGGTCTGCCATTTCTTTTTTGTCGTGTATATATATATGTGTGTGTGTGACTTGTACATTTTATATAGTAATCACATAGTTATAAAATTGAAAATTTTGCAATTGTCCATTAATGCTGGCTCTTCTTTATGCTTTCTTATTGTTATCAGCTAAGATAGATTTCTCGGCGACAATATGGAAGTTCACACATTGTACATAAAATGATACTTTGTTGCAAGCTTTTCATTTATAGTTTTATTAAATTTGTGTAATTTGAAACATTTATATAATTACTTTTAGATTACAAGCTCGGTGAAATATGTTTGGGCCCCATTATTTTGTGAAAATGCATTTTGGAATAGTAATTCGATAGAGAATGTGTGGTTAAAAAATAAAGTAAATTTTTGAATTTGCGTATGATATTATTTTATTGAAGAATGTGTTGTCGAAAATAAGATGGAGAAAAAATGTATTTTGGAAATAATGGGACCAAACAACAACATATAAAAAATAATTTACATAAATTAATTACCTTAATACCACAACTTGAGAACTGAAATTGCATATAAAAACAGATACCAACAAAATATCCCATGAAACCCTATTAACATGCCAACATAGCATTTTGCTAAACGGCACAACTTCATACCTTACACCAACTACCCCCACCCCACCCCACCCCAACCCAACCCAACACATACATAATGGAGAAGGAAACATAAATGGAAACTGTATAATAATTACTTTATTTTCTTTACTTAGCTTTCACAGCTTGGAATCTTAGTTCTTTAGGAAGAAACTTTTGTTCAGAGTAAACAACCATGTAATCCCCAAATACAAACTTGGGGTAAATTGGATCCACCACCTGTTTGTCAGTTTTCTCAACAAATTCTTGAGCTGGTTCTATGGTGGCCTTGAGTGATGGATTGTAGAATGAAGCAATTGATCTCCGATTCCCATCAACTGAGGCAAAAACTCGGTGCCAAACACTCTTGTATCTTCCATTACTTAGGACTTCTATCTGATCCCCAGTGTTTATTACTATAGAATTTTTCATAGGCTGGACATCTATCCACTCCCCATCTTTCAGAATTTGAAGCCCTTTAACCTCATCATCTTGAAATAGAAAGATGACGCCACCAGCGTCAGTGTGTGCCCGGAGGCCAGTCAGCTTTTCAGGGTGAGGACATGGCGGATAGTGGCTCACCTTAGTGCCGAAAAAGGCCGGTTCATTTTCTCCTGCGCCTTCAAAGGCTTTCTTGATGTACCCTTTTGGTAATCCCAAGTTTTCATCCATTACTTCCATAACTTTAACTGCCAATTTCTTCAGTTCGGCTCGGTATTCCTTCATGGTTTCCCTGGCAATATACATAACATGTTATATCACGAACTACAATAATAAACTAAACCTCGTAGTCAGTAAATTTGGGGTCGAATATGTAAAATAAAAATTATAAATTGATGCCAATTATGCTTACTTGAATCCATGAGTCTTAGTTGGCCATTCATTTTCATTGTCATCCGAGAGAAGGAAAACATCCTCCCAATCCAAATTTTCCAATTTGTCCTCACTTTTCTTTTCCACCAATTCATTTAGAAGCTTTACGGGCTTTGAATTCTTGAAATTCTCCTCTCTTTCCAATTTGTAGCAATCAGATGCCACCTTCTTCACCCTCTCCAGGAGCTCCTCAGGGATTCCATGGTTCACTAACTGCAAATTAATGTCCCCAAAAAAAAAAAAAACAACCTCAGATTTCAAGATGCAAATTTAAGTGTTCATATTCTTTTAAGAAAAAAACACGCTTTCTATGTCAGTTGTTATGAGCGCAACTTACAGCTATCATCTGACGGCTTTTAGCCCTCACAGAAGGCTCGATTTGTTGAAGTTTTAATTAATAATTACCTGAAAGAATCCCCATTCTTCACAGCAGTGAGCAATCTGAGCCAAAGTTTGCGCCCTCTCCTCACCATCGAGCTTTGAGAAATCAATCACCGGAATGGCCATTAACGGAAATTAAATGTAAAAGTTCAAAAACTGTATCTTTCTTCTGCGGTGTTGTCACTGATGTGATGCTGAAGAGGTTTCCTCAAGGCAATTTATAGTGGGACAATTTCTCGATTTCCAACCAACTCCAATGTCAACCCTATACTATTTTTATGCTTTTTTTTTTTTTTTTTGAAAAATAAAAAATAAAAAATAAACATAATTAAAGTTCAGCAGCCGTTAGATTGATGCAATGGACGGTGTCAGAAAGTCAATGTTGGATGAGAGAGGAACTAACATAACTGCTATCCCACAACAGAAGCATTCTCCCTCACTGATGCACCTAATCGTCATCATTTTTTTAATTAATTCACTAATATTTTTATGGCATAATTAATTAATACTCAGAAGACAATGCATGCATATTTTCAATAATTTTGTTGATTGTTCTTAATCGACTCCAATTTTAAAATCTTTCAGTGCTCTTAGCTTGAGAAACAGTTTCACAAAAATGGAGACGAACTAAAGTAATGTTCGATCTTGTTTCTTGAAATATGACATTCCACATTTTAAAACTGGGTTAAATTGTATTATGTTATTTTTTTAATGCTTGTTATACAAATCTCTGCCGACTTCAACTTTTTCATTATGTTGACTCAAATTTCTTTTATTTTATTTCACACTCTTTTGACTTTTTTAACACATGACATGCTTTTGTACGATAATTAATGAACAGACGAATAAAGTAATTCACAGATCAGTAGGCATAGTTTTAGGGTTAAGGAACAAGACCAGATGTAATAAACAAAACTATCATTAGCAAACCCTAACATTAAATTAATTATATCCAGATTGTCAACAGCTCTGTGAATTAAGTGTAGATAAAGATCGATGTGTTTCAAGAAAATGATCTGTAATTAAACAAGGTCTCGTTGGCTTCTGATTCGATGCTGATTGTCAGATTATTAGGGCACACTATAACTGGTAACAGATGAAATTGATGGTCTATTCAGTAACAAAAATATAATGCTGTTAATCATTGAAGGTACAGTACCATTGGTACTTCATGAATATTATTAATATTATGTAATATTCTGAGTTGTTTAAATTGTCATCTCCACCGTGGAAAGGTTGTATCATGCAATTACTTTTTCATTGTTTGTTAAGTTTCCAGAATTATGTTAAATAGCAAAGTTTGAATGGACGTTAGCATACTCGACCCCGTTGAAAATGTTGAATCATGAAATTCTCTTTTCATCGTTTGCACTTATTTCAGTTAGGTGTGGTATGAACAAGAATAGTAAAATACTCCCCGTGCTTTTGTTCCTTCTATGTGACTTAGGTTAATTAAAAGTATGCCTACTAAATATTACCTCGACTTCCATATTTCTCCATAAAACCACGACCCTGTAAATTAAAAAATTCCAAAGTGATGTTTATTATTTCTTTAAATTTACCTACTAGTATACGAGAGTGAATATAGTTTTCAGTACTCGGCATACATGATATGCTTTAGCTAGAACGTGGAAGAGTTCTAAGATAGAAATTATTGCAATAATTAAGTAATGACTGGTAGTTGTTAATTAATATGGCCATGCATAATGCATATTATGCCACCTTGCATGACTAAAACATTGTTTAATTGTTGAACAACAAGAACAGCGAGGCTGCTAACAATGGTTTTTGATCGTTGACTAATTTAATTAATTTACAACATAAATGATAAAAAAAAAAATTTGTGATCCAGTTACGTGTAATGTTTGCCAGATTAATGAATGAGTAGTCAGCATTCACAAATAATGAAGAAAAATATTCTGAATTGAGAAAGAACCTGCATGTGAGTTGAGCTTACACGTTTATAATCTTTTTTGGTTTTATATCTCTTAAAGTGTGTTCTTTTGAGAAAACTTAATTAAAGTTAATTTGTTTTCGATAATTAATATAACCCAGAAATTAAGAATAATTTTTTTTTTCCTGAACACAAAACCAATCATCATCTTATAATCACATCGCCGAGAACTATAGTAGAAACAAAAATCGGAATACAATCATTCCAAATACGAGTAAAAATAGCTAGGTCATCGATCATCAAAAATTAAGAATATTGTGAATACACTTTATGGTGAATACACTTTATGGTTTAAATTATCCCATCAAGGCTTTTTGTCAATAAATCCAGGTATCAGCAACGGATTTTTTAGTTGCAAGATCGAGTTCTTTGAAGATAAATAAATAAATATGTTCACCACTTTTAGACGAGTAGATTTCACCGCGTCAATATAAACAAAGACTTAAATCAAGTATTGTCCAAAAAAAATTAGGATTTCAAGGTTCAAATTCAAATCCAAACAAAAACTTTAAACAATTTATTTAATTATATTGCACTAGTTTTCTTGAAATTTCCATTAATTTCATTAGGTATTCCCTTTAAAGAAAATAATATATAATTATTTAGCATAATTAAGAGTTTGCTCTTAAAAACTTTACTTGGAACGCAACAGGTTAAATTGGGTAGCATTCAGGCATCCAGCTGCTTATACATGTATATATATAAAAATCTCTCTCTCCATTAGAAGAAGTCCTCGATTGTAAACCCACATGTTGCTGACAAATGGTGTTACTCTAAAGGCATTAATTCATATTTTTTTCATGTTGTGTTAAAAGGAAATATGGTCTAGGGTGTCTGTACATAGATTTAATTTCTGGTCTTTGTCAATCAATCTCCTTAAAAAATAGACAGTTTCCAATGATTATAAAAATCATTAGACAAATCATTTTAATCATAATGTGGCATTTGGACTCATAAATTTGGTTGGTTAAATTGCATCAAGATTTGGCCCAAGGACTTGATTTGTATGGTGGCTAGTCTACTTCACAATTACATAGTTGAAATAGGATTAAGTTGTGGAAAATTAAGTAGTCAAAATTTATTTTTTAATTAACATTCTCTGCAAGATGAGAAAAGACTAATCTTGAAATTTGAGTTTTAGGCTGATTTATCCCTTAACAAGTCAAGCTAAACCGAAATCCAGCCCGGATCCTCATATTGTATCCTCACTTCTACAAGCAAACTCCTCGACCAATTTATGTATTGCACGCTAAGCTACGATTCCACCATTGCAAAGAACTTCTCGTCTCCTCCTTGGAGATGACCTCACCAACCATTAGTTGAGGCCGATGACTACTTTACCAACAACTCCAAAGTCATTGTCCTTAGCTCGATTGGCACTGACAACATAGAGATTTTATATATTTAAAACGTATGGCAATTCTATTATTCACAGGACACTCCACGGCCTATCCGAGAAAGAGATGTCATCAACTATATGTTGAAGCCGAGAAGTCGACTGCCTTAAATTTGCAAATTGCTTCTAGCAGTAGTATCCAAGATCGAACTCAAGACCAGTTTCCTGTATTTTATGAGAATGAATCAACAAGTTTTAAACTCATGTTCCACGTGTGTATTGAGCTCCATCACTTCCCACTTGCCTCTCTTTAAATCCAGGAATTTGACTCGTTACCGTGTCAAAATCTTTATGGGCGCGGGGGAGGGGCCTGCAGGTCCCTCAGATCCTCTCTTTTCCAAAGATGTATAAAAGCAATCCTTCTCCCTAAACGAAGGACAAGTTCAAAATATACTTGATAAATCACAAACCTTGTGATTTCTTGTACAGGTGGAATATCCATTTTGACTGATTTCTTGCTTTTATCTGTAGACGTGTAAATGGATCATACATTTAGCATCAACAATATAGAGCATTTAATACACAATCCTGTGTAAGAATGACATTAGGATGGATAATATTTTAATTCTTTTCCCTTAATAATAGCCAATATTTTGTGAAATTTCTGCTATCTCATGATTTTATTGTTCATATATAAATAGTTATTCTTTTTGTTGTAATTAACTGATAATCAATTAATTACAACAAAATTAATGTGGATAATTTCAATTAATTAAAATAAAAGCATTTTTAATACTTGACATATTTGTATCTGTCTACAAACTTTGTTTGATGAAATAATACCTAATTTTATGGCCAATGGCAATTCACACCATTAAATTAGTAAATTTCTTTCATTAAACCTCGTTGGCAAGAGAATCAGTAAATTTCTAAACTTGTTCTGAGTACTAAAAATTGTGACATATAACAATAGAGAAACTAATATTTTCTCTCAATAATTAATGTGTCTATATACTCTCAATATACTTCTGTCTGCTACATGTAGCTGTGCCCTTTTTCCTTGAATTGCATTCTCGAATTGTCGCCACATACCTCCTTAATTATGTAAGCATAATGTCAACTTAAAAGTAGCTTAATTTGCAGCTACTACGATAGACAACTCGGTTGAAGTGGAAAAATTGCACCAAATTCAATCCTTTCCAAGGGTGTAAAAGAGTTTTCGTGTACAAATGTGACTAGCATTTAGTGGCAATGTTGCAGAGGTTTACCACTAAAAAATGAAGAAATTGATAAACTATAAACTTTTACTAACCATTTTATAATGAGCTTTTTCTCTCTCTTTTACATTTACAAGTAAAACAAGAGGAAAATCGGGTCTTCAATTAAATCTTTCTTAAAGGAACGATTTATAAAGTCACCTTGTAGCGGTACATTAGTCGAAGAAGAAAAAATACATGCTCTCTTTAGGGTGTATTTACACTTTATATATTATATTTTTCAAATTTACACTTTACATATTACAATTTGAGAATGGTAACATTAAAATTTTCTTAAAAAATTATAAATTTATCATTAAAAATATTTAAAGGACCAATATAATCATATCTAAAAATAATAAATCACACTATTTGTATTACATTGTGTAACACTTTACTTATCAATTTTCAACTATTTTTTTGTTCTCCAAAAATTCAATATATATTTTTTTTCTTTATCATTCATCTACGCCTCCATAAATAACATTTAGTCAAGTTTTCTTACTTCATCATATACATATTTTTTCATTTTCAACTTTTACACAAAATTATATAGTTTTATTAAATATATTTATAAATTAATTTCTTCTATGAAGCTTGTAGAAAAGTAAAATTTATCCGCAATAGATGCCAATAATATTAAGTATGCATTCTTAACAATTTTTTAAGCTGCAAAATTACTCCAACTTAAAATGAATAAGAAATTATTTTTTGTTACTATATAACATCTAATATCAAAAATTAATTTAATTGATTGTTTTCTATTTTTATCTATCAAACAAATTTTGTTAATTAAATATAACAAGCCCGGATTTTTATTTGTTTTACAATATTGTAAGAGTCAAATGAAGTAGTTTTTAAAATTTCCAAAATTTTATTAAATTACTAAAATTATTTTTTGTCAATTAGATAGTAGAGTTTAGAAAAAGAGAATAGTAAATTTTATAAAATACATTATAGGTAGGGTTTTATACTTGGAAAGCCCGTTCCACTCTACTTTCATGTTTAGAATGGCGACTTGTACTTGCAATGTCAAGTTTGACTTTTATTTCATCGTCAAAACCTCCTTTTGTAAAATGAAGTATGTCTCACCCTTAAATGGAGAAATTTATCCAATATTAACAAATGGTGCCTCCACAGATGTTCACACCGAATTTAATGACAATCAATAACTACAAATATCTATGAAAAATGTTATATAATTTAATAATAGGGTGTGATTTATTATTTCAGTTAAGATTATATTTGTCTATTTATAATTTTTTTAGGAAATGGTGCTTTAAAATGTTGTATGTAACATGTAACACATTCTGTTTTGTAAATTTTTCTTTAATCAGCTACTTGTGGTGAATAATCTTTTGATGTTTCTTTCATGACTACTCTCCGTCCTAAATTAAAACATATATATCCAAATGATTTGACAAAGCATAAAAGAAATATATTAAAAGCAAGGGATATACCGTTGCTTCATAGCATATTGCTAAAAGCACAATTATACCCTATTAAACTTCTCTACACACTGCAGCTGAATATAGCATTTTGCTAAAGGCACAACTTCATAACCTTACCCCCCACCCAAACACACACACAGAAAAGAAAAGGAAAAATAAATGCAGATGTACAATTACTCGTTTTCTTTACTTAGCTTTCACAGCTTGGAATCTTGGTTCTTTAGGAAGGAACTTTTGTTCAGAGTAAACGGCCATGTAATCCCCAAATACAAACTTGGGGTAAATTGGATCCACCACCTGTTTGTCAGTTTTCTCAACAAATTCTTGAGCTGGTTCTATGGTAGCCTTGAGTGATGGATTGTAGAATGAAGCAATTGATCTCCGATTCCCATCAACTGAGGCAAAAACTCGGTGCCAAACACTCTTGTATCTTCCATTACTTAGGACTTCTATCTGATCCCCAGTGTTTATTACTATAGAATTTTTCATAGGCTGGACATCTATCCACTCCCCATCTTTCAGAATTTGAAGCCCTTTAACCTCATCATCTTGAAATAGTAAGATGACGCCACCGGCGTCAGTGTGTGCCCGGAGGCCAGTCAGCTTTTCAGGGTGAGGACATGGCGGATAGTGGCTCACCTTAGTGCCGAAAAAGGCGGTTTCATTTTCTCCTGCGCCTTCAAAGGCTTTCTTGATGTACCCTTTTGGTAATCCCAAGTTTTCATCCATTACTTCCATAACTTTAAGTGCCAGTTTTTTCAGTTCGGCTCGGTATTCCTTCATGGTTTCCCTGGCAATATACATAACATGTTATATCACGAACTACAATAATAAACTAAACCTCGTAGTCAGTAAATTTGGGGTCGAATATGTAAAATAAAAATTATAAATTGATGCCAATTATGCTTACTTGAATCCATGAGTCTTAGTTGGCCATTCATTTTCATTGTCATCCGAGAGAAGGAAAACATCCTCCCAATCCAAATTTTCCAATTTGTCCTCACTTTTCTTTTCCACCAATTCATTTAGAAGCTTTACGGGCTTTGAATTCTTGAAATTCTCCTCTCTTTCCAATTTGTAGCAATCAGATGCCACCTTCTTCACCCTCTCCAGGAGCTCCTCAGGGATTCCATGGTTCACTAACTGCAAATTAATGTCCCCAAAAAAAAAAAAACAACCTCAGATTTCAAGATGCAAATATAAGTGTTCATATTCTTTTAAGAAAAAAACACGCTTTCTATGTCAGTTGTTATGAGCGTATCTTATAGCTATCATCTGACGGCTTTTAGCCCTCACAGAAGGCTCGATTTGTTGAAGTTTTAATTAATAATTACCTGAAAGAATCCCCATTCTTCACAGCAGTGAGCAATCTGAGCCAAAGTTTGCGCCCTCTCCTCACCATCGAGCTTTGAGAAATCAATCACCGGAATGGCCATTAACGGAAATTAAATGTAAAAGTACAAAAACTGTATCTTTCTTCTGCGGTGTTGTCACTGATGTGATGCTGAAGAGGTTTCCTCAAGGCTATTTATAGTGGGACAATTTCTCGATTTCCAACCAACTCCAATGTCAACCCTATACTATTTTTATGCTTTTTTTTTTTTTTTTTTTTGAAAAATAAAAAATAAACATAATTAAAGTTCAGCAGCAGTTAGATTGATGCAATGGACGGTGTCAGAAAGTCAATGTTGGATGAGAGAGGAACTAACATAACTGCTATCCCACAACAGAAGCATTCTCCCTCACTGATGCACCTAATCGTCATCATTTTTTAAATTAATTCACTAATATTTTTATGGCATAATTAATTAATACTCAGAAAACAATGCATGCATATTTTCAATAATTTTGTTGATTGTTCTTAATCGACGCCAGTTTTAAAATCTTTCAGTGCTCTTAGCTTGAGAAACAGTTTCACAAAAATGGAGACGAACTAAAGTAATGTTCGATCTTGTTTCTTGAAATATGACATTCCACATTTTAAAACTGGGTTAAATTGTATTATGTTATTTTTTTTTAATGCTTGTTATACAAATCTCTGCCGACTTCAACTTTTCATTATGTTGACTCAAATTTCTTTTATTTTATTAATTCACTAATCTTACTTTAGCTTATTAGGTTCCTTCCACGTAGCACGTAGGAAAAAAGAATTATTCCTTTAATCATTTATAGCATAATATATATACTTATTAGACTAATAGACTCCATAATAGAGCATGAAACTAATTATTAACGCTTGATTAGAAAACGTAGTACTTTCTCCACAGAAGTTGGTTGTGTGTTGATGTTGGATGCTTGTTTTACTTAGGGTGTGTTTGGGCCACTTTATTTTGGAAGAATGTATTATGAAATAATAGATTGATGGAGAATGTGTGGTTGAAAAAGAAGGAAAAATTATTGATGTGATGAAAAATGTTATTTTATTGAAAAATGTGTGGTTGAAAATGAATAGAATAATGAAAATGAAAATTTTCATGTGAACCAAGGGCTTAATATTCAAATCTCTGCCGACTTCAACCATTCACTATGTTGACTCCCAATATTTTATTTATTTCCCTTTCTTTTGACTTTTTTAACTAATGACGTGCTTTTGTATGATAATTAATGACCAGGTGAATAGAGTAATGCACAGATTAGTAGGCATAGTTTGAGGGTTAAGGAAGGAGACTATACAATAATTAATAAACAAAGTTGTCATCATCAAACCCTAATTTATTTAATTAAATTCAGATTGTGAACAGCTCTATTTTACGCTGTGGGAATGTGTACAGAACTAGGATGTGTTTCAAGAATCGATTAAGCTACTTGTATGCCTATATTATTTACGCCTTTATGGACAAATGACCAGGTGACATGCAGCTTGATCATTGATTTGAATATAATGGCCAAACTACAAATCACATCATCTGCCATACTTTCTATCAACAAAGGTGTACATGTCGTAAGGTTGTTCAAGAATATGATCTGTAATAAAAACAAGCCGATCTCTTGTACAAATTGTCGGTTTTTGATTTCATGTTGAAAGTTGGATTATTAGGGCACACTATAACTGGAAACATCGATTGTCTAATCAGTAACACAAGATAAAAATGTTGTACTGATCATCATTGAAGTACATCATTTTGATTTTGATTATCCAGTAGCGTGGGTTGTGGGTTGTTAGCAAAACTATGAATGAGAGCTAGCATATTGAAAAGGAATTTGATCATGCGATTCTCTTTCAGCTAACGTTTGTTAATATGTTCGTTCTCGTAGTAATTATACACTCTTTAATGGATAAATATACACGAATGAAGCAATCAAATTAAATTTTAATTTCGCTCTCTTTGAACTGATGTTTTGTTACTTTTATATGACGTGTGTCTAACTAATATAAATCAACAAAGACCACAAATTAATTGTCATCTCTTTATTCTTCAAATTTACCTAGTAAATACTAAATGAATACAGCCTCTACTAGACATACCTAACAATTTAGGTAGTACACACAAAATAGTTGTATGATTGACATTATCAATAATAGGTTAAGAACATTGTTTGGTAATTGAATAATGAATCTTCATAATGTGATCGTGTAGAGTTCACCAGATTAATGAATTAAAGGACATCATTTACAAATAATAAAGAAAATTAAACACTCAACTCTTAGAGGGAACTGGGTAACAAATTAAGGAGCATCTGCATGTGATGGGATGAACTTTAACTTCTTTTAAAGAAGTTTCTGCTGCTTCTCACACGCAGCTAATTAATTTTAAGTTCCAAAAAACTTATTTGCTTTTTTATGTATTCTTGGAAAAAAAAAAAAAAAAACTAGGTTTGTAAACCCAGTGGGGGATGAATAGCATTTTTGTATATGATTAGCTCTTAACTAATTTCCTAGATTATTTTTATAAACCTTTGTTAATTAGTATAACTGGACGAAGTTTAATGAGTTCGAAATTTTAAGAATACAACCCTGCTAAAAAAGTAGCAATAATTTGTTGAATTATATGTATTAACCTCTTGAATCTATGCAATTATTGATAATAAATTAAATTAAAAAAGAAGAATTTTTTTTTTTTTTTGATTTATGTGTAATATTATTTTATGGAAAATTGTATAGTTAAAAATAAAAGAGAGGAAAATTGCATCCATATGATTTATTGTTTGAGATTAAAAATGACATCTTTCTGTAAAAGTATCAAGGACCTCTCAACTCAACTGTCAGCCCTCCATAAAAAAATTTCTTAACCATGCTGCTATCTTCAGTAAAAGAAAGTAATTATTTTGCATCAGAGAAATTTGCAGCAAAAACTTTAAAAATGAAAACGTGATAACATTCATGCACCCAAATTAAAATAGTATAATGTAAACCTGCAAGCCACGTGTTGCTGACCTCAAGGCATTAATTCATATTTTCAGGTTGTGTGTTAAAGGAAGGTCTAGGGTGCATGTACATAGATTTGGTTTCTGGTCTTTGTCAATTAATAAATTGACAGTTTTAATTTTTAATTATTATAAAAATCATTTGACAAATCATTTTAATCAGGATTCATACATTTGACTTAAGAATGGATCCATTGGTTAATTAATATTAAATTTGGCTTAACGGTTTCAAGTTTATTTAATTTAAGGATTTTGTTTGGTGTACATAGGGGTGTCCATAACCCACACATGGGGTGGGAACCTCATTTTTGTGGACCCCACCCCACGTAAGGGTTATGTATACGGATATGTACAATAATTATGTGCACCTAACATTTTTCTTAATTTAAAAGGAAAATACTTGATTTATTTAAGTACATAAATAGCATAAATCTCACGCTTATGTGACTCTTTCTGTTATTTATTTTTATTTTTTGAACCAAGAACATCAGTTAATAATTTCATCCATGCATCTTTAATATATGTGTAAAACTATTATTAATTGACATTAAATTGATTTTCGTTTTACCAAAATTTTTATTTATTTATTTTTAAATACAGTAAAGTATAATTTATTTTATAAATTAATCAAATATGGTTGACAACAACTTCCTTGTTTTGATAATTAAAAATTGAACAAAAAATCACATTTTAGAATAATTTAACAAATATGACTAAGAACGAAAATAGTGCATAAAATGACAAGGCAAGTTTTAATAATTTGTAAATCTGATTTGAAAAACATTATTTTTAACATATTAACAATAGTTATGTATTCATTTTGTATATCATATATTACATCAAACAAGGTTTATATCAAATGTCCTATTGGATTTATTTAAATGAAGTGGTGACAAATATTAATAAGGAATTCATTTTTAGTATTTATCATAAAAGTGCGTTTGATTGACTTTATTTTTCATATAAAAAATGTTATTTTTTCGCTCAAATTTCTATTTTTTGGAATGTTTGATTGACATTTTTTCCATGAAAAATATTTTTCAAAAGTTGGTCGCATAACAATAATTTCCTCAAAATAAAGAAAAAAATTTCTTTAGAGATAAATATTTTTTTTTATCTTCCAAACAATTCATTCTCTCTATCAATCTATCTATCCACCAAAAAAGATGGACACGTATAAAAATGTGAGGATTGAAAATTAAACACATTTAATTAATAATTTCGATGTAAGTTTCATTCTTCCAATTAGTTTATAGAATACGTTAAAAAGTTCCACATTAATTAACTCTACACTATCATAACAAGTATACACCATAAATTAGTATTAATCATGAAACTTAACTTGCAACAAAGTTGCTTTTACAAGTAGCTATTTGTTTGAGCGCATTTTTGTAAGATAATGTATTTTAAAATAATGATTTTTGGGAGAATGTATAATTGAAAGATAAGGAAAGTTTTAGATTTACGTGTGAAATAATTTTATGGAATAATGTGCGATTAAAAATGAGTTTTGAGAAAATGATTTTTTGAAAAAAAAAAAAAAAAAAAAAATAGGGGGCAAACATAGATAATAGAAAGACACTTCCGAACCCAAACAGTTCAGTATCAAATCAATGTGGGAGCTTCTTCTATTTCATCATAATATTCATATTAATTTGATATTAGAGCCCCACTCAAATATTAGGTGATTAAGCGATCGCTGAAGTCCTCAATTTATATAAAATCCAAACTTCTCAAAATTTACGTAAAAATATTGTTGGTGAATGACAACATTAAAAATAATTAAAGATTAAGAAAAGATTTTTGGTTAACAGTACTTATAAAAACATAAGTAGTTTAACAAAATTTTCAACAAATAATATAAAAAACTAAATATTAACAAAAAATTAATGAACAACAAAAAGATGGACCAAACAACCCAGCCAAACAATGAACATCAATTCCACAGGGCACAACCCCTTTATTAAGCTGGTTCCGGACAAGTTCTTCTTGACTATTCTCAGCATTGATACGGAATATACCTTCTGCCTTCAACCAAAACATATAAATCGTAATTAATCAATGAAAATTGATGCCAATAGCAATTAAGAAATTACCAATAATAAACATAAATGCATACTTGAAGGCCGCCTTCTGAATACAACTGGTTTTGCATCCTAAGAATAATTGTTGGCACACTGTTCCCTCTTTGATCATAAGAACACTGCATTGATTGTGCAGAAACTCCAAAAACACTTTCACTGCAAACATGATGGGTGGCAAAGATGAGAAATCCTGACTTTCTTCTAGTAGTGGATATTGAAATTTAGGCCATCCATATATATACAAGCACATAGATGACTACATGAAAACTACAAATTACATAAACAAAGTACTCGTGCACACAAGACACCACAACAAACAAATCAAGAAGTGAAAGACGTTCTACAAATCCAAAATTAAGAAGTGAAAATGTTACAGCTTATTATTGCCACAATGGACCAGATTGCTCAGTGTTAACCAAAAACATTTGTTTCCATAATGTGATTTGCTTTAGAAAATAACCAACAATCACATATAAAATTAAGGCGTAACAAAATTAATTTATAAAACCATAATCATCTTTTCAAATAGCAAGAAATTTGTTTAAACAGTGCACTCAACATCTCATTTTACAGCAGATGGGCATTTCAGTAGAGGGTAATTCTAATTCCACATCACATAACCTCCTTAATCTTCAAAGGAAGCTTTCGTTATTGTATGTTTGAACAGTAATGTACCAGGAAGGCATAATTAGATTACCAAAGAGCAAAAATATCCCTCATCTTTCCAAAGAAAGCAAATGGAAGACGTTCTATTCTAATTAAGGCACTCCTACTATTTCTTAATGGAAGCGCATACGCATTTCTTCTCATAAAATTGGACTACAAAATTCTACTAAAATTCATAATAAACAAAACCTAGACGAAGTACTCAAGATATAATTTACCATTCTCTCAACCAAATTATTATATACTTATATAGAGAAGGACACAAGATATAATTTACCATTATAAACCAAAATTCTTCGAGGCTCAGTTATAAATAGTTGAATTTCCAGTAAGCTTAAGATCTTCAATTCAAATTTGGGACAATATCACTAGAACTGCAAATCACAATCACATTGAAAAAGACTAGAATACAATAGAAAACACATCATCAACTGCGAAGAATGTGCACAACATGAGGCAACCCTACCATCAAATGGGGTCCTGAGTTGGAGAATCACCAGGCTTCCAACCAGGTGGTGGCACCCAATAAGGGTCAGTTACCCCAGCATCCTTTCCGACAGAAACAGAGACAAGCAAGCTATTAGTAATAAAACCATTTATCAGTTCTCTAAGACACTGTTACAGTGCATTGAAACGGATGCATTGGCTCCTTCAGTGCGCAGACAGTATTTTGCAAATAGAATCAAACTCTATGCATAGAAATATAATAAGTAAATATTAGTCGAATGTCAAATTTTTGCGAGCGTGGATTCTTCTGCAATGTATTTAACTTGAAGGATTAACACAAAAATTGTCAAAAGATCCACACAGGTAGGGGAGAAGGGGATCCTAATTCTTCAGAAATAAAGTTAGGGTTCGATGAGGAGCAGAACTCACTAGAGATTCCGGGCTCGTAGATTGGCTTGCATAACGCAGAAGCCTATAACCCCCAGAACGATGCCGCACACCGTAGCGAATGCGAAGAAAGAGGGCTTCGCGACTGACGGTATTTCTTTGATTAATTCAAATTGTGTAGATGTTGTTTGGGGTAAATTGGTACCATGGTTGAGGTCGTTTGGGTCTGGGCAATGTTCCAGTGGTGAGCTCCGACGAAGTTGTTGTCGAAGGTGGCAGTTACTGTAATTTTCAGATTTTCGGGTCGGGCATTTTTTTTTCCTATTCCGGCCAGATTACTTGGAATTAGAAGGTGATTTTGGTGTGAATTGAAGTGGAGATTGGAAGCTTCCCACCGGCACCGATGTTCGAAGGTTTGGATGGCCGGAAAATGAGCTCAACTAGGTTGAAAAGGGGCTAAAATCCCCATAAGTTGAGAGAACTAATACTTCACCTTTTTTTTAACTATTTAGATGGGTTGGGGACTTTTTGCGACGTTTAAAACATTGCGAAATGATAACAAGAAAATTTAAAAAAAATTACGAAAATGTTCTTTCGCAACATTCAAAAAACGTTGCAAAATGATTAAATTTTTTTTTAGAAATTGTGAAAAGCTTCTTTCGCAACATTTTTTAAACGTTGCAAAAAGTTGTCTTCCGTAACGTTTAAAAAACGCAGTGAAAAATAAAATAATTCACAACACTTAAAAAACGTTGCGAAAAGGCAATATTAGCAACATTCACTTAAAAAATGTTGCTAAAACTCAATTTTATTAAACAATGACAACAGTCACGTATTAGAATGTTGCGATAGATCCCTTTAGCAACATTTAACTATCAAATGTTGTTTTTTATGTGTTGCAAATGATGTTTTTTGGTGTAGTGGTTTGATGCACTCCACAATAATTAATAAAAATAATCAAGTTTAGTCATTCCAATTAATTAATAGACCTTTGTAATTTTTGTACAGCCAATTTTATAATAATTTTTTTTTATTAAAACCTAATAGTCAAAATCATCTGCTTCATCTTCAATTATAAATTGTGTGCAAAATGTCAACGATTTTATATTGGTTGAGTGCAAAATATATCAAAGTACGAAAAATAGTTAATAATAAAATTGGTATTTATTAAATCAAAAAATATTTATATAAATGTCATAAGCATCTTCACTATTTGTACCTTTAGTGGGCATTTGCACAAAATTTTGGACTTTGTGCCAGTTGTACGATCTTACTGCCTCAAGAAGGCCGTTTATCTTGTTATTCGGTTTCTACCAAGATCAAGTCTTCTAAAAGACAAGAATGCCGTTTACCATGTTATTCGGTTTCTACCAAGATTAAGTCTTAGAAAAGCAGATATGACGTTTAACCGCTTGAACATTAACAATGAAAATGCCATTGTCTTTAGCGAGAATATATGAGCACATGTTCGAACCAAAATATGAGTATACAATTACAAAGGATTTTGGGTACGAATTCTTATAGAAGAGTCGATAAGCTAATTATTTGTGTGGAGGTCTCTTTCCCGAGTTGTCCACCTAAACCTATAGCCGTTGAAGATGCTATAACAAAATGATGTAAAAAAATAACTTGAGGTATCTATGAAAGTAGAATTAGAACTCAACTAGCAAATTGGTATGACTACTCATCATAAATTTCATCTTGGACGTCAAATATTTATTTTATCCCTTTTCATTAATGGTTCTAAATTCCTTTTCTTTCTCGTTTCATTCACTCGCAAAAATTAAATGTTGAAAAGTCAATAATCGAAAGAAAGTAAAAAAAAAAATGAAAAAAATAAATAAAAATAAAGTTTTCGAGCTTATCAAGCCAATGTTAATTAGAGTGAAAATTACGAGTAAATTTACCGATTTTGAGACAATTTTTGTGAGTCCTAAATTGAAGTGTATTATATTACTCAACTAGTCTGGTCCAATTCTTTAAGGTTAATATTAATTTTAGCAAACCCGACAACCAAGTCTAAGGCTCTTCTACATCCATTATCGCAGCTAGTTCTAATCTGATAAGCAATACTTCAAACTCAATTACGTTCATGCATGAAAAAATAATTCGATGTGAATGGCAAGAAACCAGACCTACCTTTCACTCAGAGATAAAAGAACAAGACCTGCTCCCGCTACTATATAGGAAAATCAATCACAAAGAGAATCTAGAGCTAACTAGAATTCTGTTTTATCCGAGTAAGGCACCCATTCAAATGAAATCCTTCGGGTGAAGGTTAAAATTGTAGCATAAGCATATGTTTGATAGTTGATACTAAGTCCTTTCATGCTTACCAACAATCCATTAGTTTCAACTTAATATGTTTGAGACCCATTAAAATGGGATTTTGGCCAATCTCATTTTCTGCACACGTGGAGCCATTGTCAATTATTCTGCGAAAAACACAATCAATGTTTACTTTTCCGAAGATGTTGCCGGTTTGAAGATGAACATTCCCAGTATACACTTCAACTAATTGGTGGGAGGTTATTCTAAAGATAAGGAACGAGAGGGTTATTTTTGAAAATTGATTTTAAAAAATGAGGATGGTTTGGACTTGTTGGGTTTCGGAATTTCTGTAAGAATTGATTGTCTGATAAATTTCTTTGCACTTTGTAATTTTATAATATTTAATGAACGTTAAAAATTGAGAAATCTGATTTTAATGGGGGCCAAACAAAGGCTAAATCTAAATTAAGACATTGTTAACTGTCTATCCTAGTTCGAAATGGAACCACGACGAAAACAAGATTAGCAGGTGTTAACATACAGAGATTTCATTCTGACCTATACAATGGATTTAAAAATTGTTCTGCAAGTTTTCTTTCCTTATTTACAGTAACATTCGGCTTAAATCACCTCTAACACCAGCAGTCCTCCCAACAAGCGCAGATAAAACATTTGCTTATACTCCATAGTACACCTGATAAAATCAGAAGAAATTTGTTAATACTTGTTAATCCTGCAAGCTCAAACCGCATCATACGGAAAATAGGTACAGTATAGCATAAATCATACTAATTGAAGGCAAGAATTTTTCCATATTGGAAAAGAAGCAGGAATGAGATTCGTATTAGTTCCACATTCCCCCATTTGAAATTGCTGGGAACCTTGCAAGGCGCTTCCAGGGTCCCAAGCAAGAAGGGGAAGGGGCGGTGAAGGCTTTTTCTAATTATTATGCTACAATTGACCTTTTCGTCGAAAGAAGCCCTTTTCTGGCCATAATGAAATGACAGCAGATAAAGGAAACCAATAGAACATTGGCTGTTAATGTACATTCAAAAATTTATCAAATCAGACTAGAGCCCTATCTTCATAACAAAGATGATTATCAATGATATAGATTATGCGCTCCCCCGGTAAGAAAACAAAAATTAAGAATTGTTTATGATACCTTAATTACTCTATCTGATTGTCCCACAAACAGTTTCTCTTGCCAGTATATCACCGCTGTGATGACAGAATCACAAGCAATGGAACCAACAGGCACGGTATCGATTTGATCCCCAACTTCAGATATTTCCTGCAAATAGCATGTTTGGGGCTAAGCTTAATAAAACCAAAATTATGTTTAGGTAATTTGTGTTTTCAAATATGTTTCAATGTTACTTTTTACTTAGTAAAAAATAACGTAACTTACCTATTTCCAACTTTGATTATATAAATAATTTACTAATAAGCTAGCTTAAAAAACCTTAACCAGAGATTATAAATTAATGCTGAATGGTGGAAGCTGATTTTGTATTGCACTTATGTACCTGCACATTAACAGTCTTGTCCCAGCCACCAGTAAAAAGCCATCTCCCCTTCTTGCTGGCGGCGAACACGGCACCATTGTGGGTTTGTAATGATTTCACGAGTAGGTCGTTGTGCCACATCTGAAAATATTGACACCAAATTCAAGATGAAGTTCAAGAGCAGACGAGTTTGACAGTGCAGTATGTTATACATACACAGGCACACGCACACAACAAAATATTATTACTTCCTTAGAATTCAAAAATAGTGATAGTCGTATAGTAAAGTCAGACTTATATTTACTCCACCTTTATGCAACCATTCTCATGAGCCACAAGCAGCAAATTATTCTCAGCAGCAAGAGCCAAAACAGAAGTCACGTTTTTTGGTGTGTCCTCCCCCAAGACTGCCAAAGGATTGTGATCACTAAGCGACCATAAATGGACAGTCCCATCCCAGCTTCCACTATAAAGAATGCCATTGCAAACTATTAGCGATGATACGACTGACTTGTGACCGCTCATAGTACATGACAGCGTATGATTCTGAAATAAAATAAATAGATTATTGACCAAAAACCGAAAAATAACTAGAGGAATTACAAAGGAATAATTGGACATTGCCTGCAGAGACCATGCTTTTATCAGTTTGTCTCCACTCCCGGTGTAGAGATATTCAGTTCCGGAAACAGCAAGGGCATGAATACCACTATAGCGCCAATCCTTTTGCTCGTGCAACTTCTTTAACGGTTCTTCATTAAAGGGAAAACTGGCTTCCCAGATGCATATAACACCTTCATTATCGCCACTAATGCACAATGGTTGTTCTCCGTCCACAAAAATGAGAGCCATAACTTTATGCTCATGACCTTTAAACGTATGTACTTGTGTAAAATCCTGAAACATTCCAAAAATAGATTTATCGAGCAGGAAGAACCAATTTCAAATATAGATATATTAATACAAGACTGATTATACCTTCTTAAAAATGTTAAACTGGGTTCATAATAATCAGTTCTATCAACATATGATATATTACTACCTTCGTCCCACAAAGATATGTTTGTTTCTATTTTCAAACAGATTAAGAAAATGTTAATAATTTAGTTGGAAATATAAATTTTTCTTATAATTTTCTTAATATACCACTACGGTAAATAATGATTTAAATACGATTAGTTTATTTTTTGATAACAAGGTATATTAGAAAACTAAAAATAAATAAATAAATAAAAATCTATACTTTTAATAAGGAAATTGACTTATAAAAAGAAACCAAACTTATCTTATGGAACGGAGGTAGTATATTTTTCAACCATTGAATTGGACACATATTTCCCAAGAAGCAAAGTTCCTCCCTCTCTCTCTCTCTCTCTCTCTCTCTCTCTCTCTCTCTCCCTCCCTCCCTCCCTCCCTCCCTCTCTCTCTGGAGGGGCAGTCCCAAGATGTGCCTCACCTTCCAGGATACCCTTATCATCAAACCATGACATGAACCACTTAGCCCCTATTTGGTATACATTATTTCAAAACATATTATTTCAAAACTCATTTTCAACCACACATTCTTCAATAAAATAATATTTTACATTACATCAATAACTTTTCCTTACTTTTTAACCACGTATTTCTCATCGTATCACTATTTAAAATACATTATTTACTCAATAATATCAATCAAACACACCCTTAAAATTGAATTGAATCATTAACACAAGAACATTATTACGGACCTTCCCCTTCTAGATATCCAATTGGTACCAGCATTCAACTTAAATGTTGAATCACTAAAGATGTAAAGTAAAACAATGGGGGTGGGGGGGCAATCCCCGTGGACAACAAGTAAGCTAACATCTGCAAGTGAATAGCCCGAGTGAATGAGCAAGATGGAGAAAGTCCGCAATCATTACACAACTAATAAAAAATTATTTTTAACCGCATCTAAGGTACAACTTTGCATCTTCATTTTAAGTATATCAGTAGAGAAGCTATAACATCTATAACATGACAAAATATAGAATCATGTAACAAATTTCTTAAGCAATTATGTAATGAACTTGGTCTGGGTGTTTAAAATACGAAAGCACAAGAAATCTCAATCAGACTGATAAACGTAATCCTGATAGGAGTTCATTTTAAGCTATTTACCTGCAAAGACCATACATGGACTCTCTTATCAAATGAAGAGCTGAAAAGGAAACCCCCTAAACAAAAAGAACAGGTGGAAATCAGACTCTCGAGTTCGTTACTAGACAAAAATACCAACAACAATCTGCAAGAAACTCTTTAAAATTCTATAAGACAAACAAAGAAAACTAATAAAGATGAGGTTATGCATATATTTCATGCAGAAAGACGAATATGTCAACTATTTTACGTACGTTCCTTCAACTAACTCTTTACACTTGTATGTATATCGAGAGGACACGCATGTTTATGGTAAAAATCTAAAAACTACTTAATTATTTAATATTTATTAATTAAGTGTCCATAAACTGAAAGTACTATAACTGATTCCAGCCAAACATTAAGAGAAAAGCTCTTATGCAAGCAGAAAATGATCTCTGTGGGTAAATAGTTCTAGCTAGTTTCAAATAGATTTGAAATGATTGATAGCTAAAATGTAAAAAGTCAATTGGATCTATGTGCATGTCCATATTTATATCAACATCATAGGGAAAGTATGTCATTATTTTTGAAGTAACCAATTTGATGAATTAAGATAAATGTTGACAACAAACTACTGCTAATCTACCATTCTGAATTATAGCCCTTTTTCAGTCATATTATCTGCTCACTTGGGCATTTTCTTGGATAAACATCAAGGATACAGGGAAATGAAGATTAACTAATTAAAACGGGAATATACAATAGCATGTACCATAATAACCAGAAAATGGAAAGCACCCAAGTCAGATGGGCAACTCATACCTCCAATAGCTAGCCCCGTGATACAATCTAGATGACCCTTCATATCAATACATTCAATATGGTCCCCAGACAGGCCTTCAACAACATCTCTGCTCACATCAGCTCTACCAATTTCACATTTCTGCTGCAACCCGTCTATCTCTTCTTTGTTAATGTCCTCTGCTATCCGACAGAGTTCCCCTAGTAATACACAATGACCTGTTTTTTCTTTCTTTACTTCATGTTTCAAACTGATCCCAAAATTGAAGTTTGGTTTAAGAACCAACTCCCTCAGACATTTCCATAGTTCAGTAACAGATGGGCGATTACTAATATCAAATTCCAGACATCTGCATAGTAAGTCTTTGTGAGGTTCATATTCCGAGCCCAATCTACATCCTAACAAAGTTTCAACATTCTCCATCCAATCTTTACATAAACTAACATAAGAATATATGTTTCCATCATTTGCAGCATTTACTATAAAATCCACGTAAATTGCCATTTCATTAATAAAAGAACCGCCAATAATAAGAGAAATGAGTAAACAGGCTAACGACCAAACATCCGAACCAGACCCAATTTCATATATCGATTTTCCACAATCCAACTCAAACCCTTCCTTACAGAACAACTTTAGTAACATCTCTGGACTAATGAACACAAGATTTTCCGATACCTCAGTCTTCAAACTAACTTCCAAATCCTTGTGACCTCTTTGAATTGCCTTATTCACTCTCCTTCCCATACTCAAAACCTTACCCAAATCAATATAAACACGACTGAAGTCATTGAAGACAAAACAATTGACATCCAAGCAACCAATAATCAGCCCTTCGGAAATCAGACTAATTAAAATCTCACACATCTCCATACCGACTATCCCAAAACCACTTATTTTATCACTACTCAACCTCTCCTCCTCCTCATTATGAACGAATTTTAACAAACCAATTGAATTAAAATTCTCGCAAACCATATAAACACAGCTATCATTATCATTGTACCAAAACCCATAAATTTTTCCTGCTCTACAAAGCCTTGAACTCATGTTCAAGATCGAAGCCATATCAATTCTCTCTTTTTCTCCCATACCATACAAAACACTCATAATTCTTGACTCATAACTATAACTTAAAAACTTGGATTTCTCACTTCCATCCTTAAAAAACCCAACTTTAAGAAGACCCACCTTTTCTTCCTCTTTCAGAACACAACCCATTCCTGAATTACTCTCGAAGTACCCCAAAACTTTTCCATCAAATATTTCACCATAACTTCCTGAACTTGATTTTTCAACTAAAATAGTATCTTTCGGGATGATCCATTTTTTCCATTTGGAGTAAAACTCATAAGACCATGAATTTCTAACAAACTGAAACGGGAGTGAGAGATTGTCACAGGGTGGAGGTGATCGTGAAATTACGGTTTCAGGCTTCACTGGGAGATCTTGAAGGATGGATGAAAGGTGAAGAAGATCAATGTTCTTGGGGAAGGAGACGGGGCTGTTTGAAAATTTCGAGAGGAGAGTACAGACTGGGCAACGGAGAGTGTGGGGGAAGGGGTTGGGGAGCTGCTTGAGACAGGCTTCGCAGATGGAGTGGCCACAAGGAAGGACGCGCGGGACGGCGGAATCGGCAGCGTATGGCTGCAGACAAACTGGGCACTCCGGTGGCTCCACCCTTTCCATGGCGGTTGGCGCTGGAAGTCTAAGGCCGTTTTAGCAAATTATACGGAATAAGAGAAATTTTGGAAATCAGCTTATTTTCAATAAATTGTTTGAAACTTTGGTCCACGTCACGCTTGTAACTTTTGAAGCATATATCCAATTTTTTGGACAAAACATACGTTTTGTTCATCAATAGCTTATTTGAATACGATAAAGGACGCTTGTTGAACTAAACTCAACACCGTGAGATTTTCGAACTTCCTATATAGAAAAGAAATAAAAAGAGATAAATTATAAACGACATCTGTTATGCTTGAATTATGTTAAAAAATGGTCACTATGCAACCAGTGTAGCTTATCGAGTCTTAAACTAAGTTCATTACTAAAATCAGATAGTTGACGAGGAAAAGAACAAAATAAATAAATAAATAAATAAATTTATAGAATGTTTGGTGTGGATTAAAATTAGATTTTTAGTTTATTGTGATAAGAATTTTTGAAATGTGTGATTGAAAAGTTGTAGACTCATGAAAGATATGATTAATATTAATTGTTTGACTTTGACTTGGATTAAAATCAAATTTTAATTCGGATCAAATATAAGGCTTAATATAAGATATATAAAAGAAAATAGATCATATTTGGAAAGTACTTCTAAATAATTTAAATTATAACTAAATAAAAATGAGTAATGAATAAGTAAATATTATTTGCGAATAAGTCATTCATAAACAATTTATAAACATGAGCCAAACTTGTAGGCTTCAAAGAAAAAGGTTCCATTCCAAAAACATATTTAAGGGCCTATTTACACAAATATAATAGGTTGTTTACCTTTGTTGCAATTTCCCTAAAAAATATTTTTCCCCAAACCAATCGCGGAACTAGATTTATATCAGGAAAATCTTGTACTCAGTTCAACGCGCAGTGTCTCTCTTGCACCTTCGTCCAAAAGTCAAAGTTCATTTCGGTGAGTCTTGTATCTTTCTCTACTTGTACCGTTTACTCTTATGTGCTATTTGAGGATTTGGTGGATTTTGATTTTAGCATTTTTTGTTTGTAGATTGTTTCTGATTGATTTGAACTTTAAACTGGGTTTTGGAGGATCTGTGGTAGGGAAAATAAAATTTAAATCTAGGATAAATTTTCATGTTAGATTTTCAATCATTCGAACAAATGCCGGATTTGATTTATTTGCAATTTCATTTATTATGACCATATTCTTTTTTTGCAATTGGAGCCGCTTTTAGGGATGTATGTTAATTGTTATGTTGTCTGTCTCTAAAAGATGTAATTTTAGAGTTCACTGACTTTCATTCTAGAAGGTAAAACAATACACTAAACTTGAAGAAAATTATTGAATCACGAATGGATGTTTAACTTTGTGCCGTGTAGCATGCACATGCTTGACAAGGTTGAGCTGTTTGTAAGATTTCTAGCGAGCATTTCGAACACACGGTGCTAGTTTGTGAAAGCAACTGGACATTATCTTTTTACTTGATGGTAATGTAGGACATAACCTCCATTGGAAAAAGAAAGTTGCCATTTTTAAATTGACTGTAGCTGAACATGGATGAGTCTCTTGTTTCTCAGGTTTTTGGAATCAAAACCACACAAATGAGATACGCCTTATGTGTGTTTACTGTTTGCATTGCCATATGCAGTATAATGAAATTTCTTGGAATATTACAGTTGGATCCAATAGTTTCAATGGTTTAATTACCAATAATTAATTGCTTGTTTGTTTAACTCCTTCTATGTTCTAAAGGACTCGTATAAAGGGTAAAGTAGACTATCTTATCTCCTAGTGTCAAACTTATTATGGGTACATGTAGTTAGGTACTTTTGTGCAATTTGATTCAGTTTTATGGTCTTGAGAGTTGAGATTTGAATTGCATATTGATTCAACACAGGATTGATGCAAATTACCTGCCCAAAGCTCTTGTAGCAATCTTACATTGTTGTTTTATCGAAAATCAACGTACTTCTATAGTTGATCCTACCCTGAAGATATACTTTGTTCTTAACACGTGTTTTTTAAAGATATGGAATGAAAGTATTCAGTTGTTTATGAAAATAATTTGGGCCAATTGAAATGCCTTTCTCTAGATTTGGGAGGCTAGGTTGCATAATGATTATTAATGTTCAGCAAAAATTTGTACACTTGATACCAATTGCTGCTACCCCTTTTTTCTCTCATTCTGTAGCAAGTGACATAATAAATTCTTACTTCTTTTTTTTTTTTTTTTTTCATATTCCTCACTTTTGTCACATCAAGTCTCATGGCTGCACCTGGGAGTTCTATGCTATATTCTTTTCTTCTGTTCGTTGCCACTCTTTCTCTACAAGAAATGTATAGAGCAAAGTTAGCATCTTCGGAGTTATTTACTATTCTTGGAGGCTTCACCAGCTCTTTAATATTTCTCATGTTGTTGACGGTGAGAGAAGCTATCCTTTTAATGCCCTTCATTCCGTGTGTAGTCAACGCATGGATGTATGAGCAACATTGTGCTATGTTCTTTAAATTTATATAGCCTATGTTTGACACCCTTTTTGGGTTAAAAATTGGTTTTTAAATAGTGATTGATAGAAGAATGTGTGGTTAAAAAGTAAGGAGAGTTTTTTGGTTTATGTGTAATATTATTTTATTGATAGAATGTGTGATTGAAATGAAAAAATAGAAAGAGAATGAAAATGAGAATGAAAAAAAAAAGGGTGTCAAACATAGGCATAATGTGTCGAATGATCATATGTATTATTGCTACATATTTAACCCACTCCTCTTTCCCCCTCTCTCCGATATCTGTGAATGATGACAACCCTCCCTTTGATATAACGGTTAAAGAATTGAGGTTAGGGTAAGTTAGAGTGTCATAGGAACCTAAGGCCATTCAAGGACTAGTCTGAATTTTTTTCCAATCAGCAGAAGAGACTACCTGCATTGGCAGGAAGCCTTCTACAGAAGCGAACAAAATTGAGTTTCTCATTTCCCTTCATTTCTTGATTTCAAAAAATCATATGCCATTGATGCTATAGTCCTTTAGATTTTTTTTTTTGTATAACTGCATTAACAAGAGCAACCCCGCAAGAAAAAAAAAAAAAAAAGAATTCACGGCAACTGCACAAAAAGTTGTGAATATCAAGTTTTTTCCTTCAATTTTTTGTTTTATTTTTCCTTTAAAATGACGGGGCATAACACCATGAATCAAAATAATAAGTTCATGAACCAAAGATACATTCGTCGGTTGCAAGGAGGAAAGATGTGCCTATTGCTCCAGGTGTTTGAAAAAGTTTATCGAAGTCTGTGGTAGGCAAAGTTATAATAAGTTATGTCTGTATGTTCTGGTTGATTCCCTAAATGGTCACTAAACTTTTCTTAAAGTTCCTACGGGTCGTTGAACTTAAACACTACCCCATTAGTCATTTAATTTTGAAAATTAGTGCCACATCCATCACTGAGGAAATGGCGCTTGCAAAATTAGAAGGATTTGATGATATGTCTAATGGTATGACTTACGTGGCACGCATTTGAAAACTATAAATTAGATTTTTACATAAATCATGTCATAATTAGTTAGAAACTATAATAATCCAGTTCATAAAGTTTGTGAAATTCTCTACATTTGGATAAAACTATGCATTCAACGGTGTTTAAAAAAATACCCAAATATGTATTGGACGATTTGTGAATAAAAGACGGTCACATACCTGTAGACTCATGCTCAGCGTCACCACATCCTTCCAATTTGCAAACGTCGTTTAATCAATGATGAATGTGGTACCAATTTTCAAAGTTAGATTACTAACGGGGACAATTTTTAAGTTCGATGACCTTGTGGGAACTTTGAGGAAAGTTCAGTGACCATTTAGGGAATTAACACCTGTTCTGGAGATGGACAACAATGGCTATGGATCCATTAAAATGATCATTATCTTAAAGTGGAAGCTACTTGGACAATGATTTGATGATCCACTCTAACACTTCCCATTTGTATGTACACATTTCTTTTAATATTTTAAACACTCACATAGAAAAGAAAAATAATTGAAGTGTGAGAATCAAGTATTAGACGTTTTCATTTTTCTCTCTTAATTAGCTAACCTCATCAAAACTTTGGCTCTACTTCACCATATGCACCAAAAAAAAAAAAAAAAAAACGAAAACATTCAGCTTGACTCCCTGGAATTCGACGTTCGGGCAGTTTTATCTCTTCGAGCTACCCGTTTCAAGTGTTTTCTTTTGCTTTTGTTATTATGCATATATAAAATCATGTCCTTAGGATAACACACATATACGCATATTGGCTTGCTAATATATGTATTTGTCCAATAAAAATTTTAAATTATGTGCTATTAAAAAATATATTCAATAATCCACATTTGAACTGGAAAATCATAATATAAGATGCTGTATTGATTAATGAACATACTGACAGAACCACCATATATCATTGTTCATGTAATATACTTTCCATGAGGCATGTTATCAATGCAATATATGTTAGTTGCAATAAATAATGGTTGTGAGCTCCGTCATTTTCTGCATCTCCACAATTATTTTCTTTACTTTATCAATGCAATACCTAGGAGCATGGTTTAAAAAGGTGGGGCGCGCCTCACTGTGAAGCGCATGTAGTATACCTTGAGGCGGTATTTTTGAGGCTAAAAATACGAGGCTCATGCCTCCAAATCTGATGGAGCATGAGGCGTGCGCCTTATTTAAAATTTAATTTTTCAATTGGATGAAAAGAAATCATAAAGAGCCCTTCTCAAAAGAGAAAATGGCCCATTCAAAAAGGCATTTTAGGCCCAAACAAAACAACAAAATACCTAGAAATCTTCTTCATCAGTTTATCAGGTATTTTTTCCTCTTTTCTTTTTCTTCTCCTTCTTAGGGTTCAGTAAATCTTGCATACAATTAGTTGTTTCATATACACATCTGGAAATTATAAATTTTACAAATGTTTTGATTTATATAATTAACATACATGATTTCATCCAATCACTTATATAAACTCTAAAACTCATGTATCCATACTTAATATGCAACATCTCTTCAATATCCACACATCATTGTCAAATTTTCATGCAACAGTACACTATACCCAGATTTATGCTGTTCCACCATAGCCAGCTTTCTTACAGAAAACAAAAGTGTGACTAGTCAAATTTATTAAACAAAAGTGTAGACTATTAGGTTTTTTTTTTTTTTTAGTTTAAGCTGCTTCTTTTTTTCATTGAAAATTGAGTGATTTCTAACTTCTATAATGCTTTTTTTTTTTTTTTTTGGGCTAAATATCTTCTTTCTTTAGGTGGACTATATCTCAATATGCTAATAGCTATATATATCCTATTTACTATATGGCTCCAACTTTGATTTTTTTGTATTATTTTATAATTCTTTTACTTAGATATTGTTTTTTTTAAGGCTTACGCCTCAATCCGCCTCGAGGCTTACGCCTCGCCTCATAAAGAAAAATCACCTCAGTACTTAGTTTCTCCTTTTTAAACCTTGCCTAGGAGGTATGGCACGTCTCATACCGTTCTCATGTTATGGTCACTATACATATTTAATATGCAAGACTGGTAACATCTGCAGAGATAACTGTGGTACTTACCTCTGACTTGGGTGTTATGTCTCCAGTTCATTGGAAATTATCAGGAAACATGTGGTATCAGGACTGGTTGGGGTGCTGGTAAGTGCCATCTTGTTTTGTTTCTAATTCATTGCTTTGACTACTTACAATGGAAGCTTAAAAGTATATCAAGTATCTTTCAAGTCTTTTCCTTTCCCTTTTATCCACTATAAGCTCCTTGATTATCTGAATGTCTTCTCTATCTCTTTATTCAATGTAATGCAATTATAAATGGACATCTCTGTTAACTCTGTGAACTGCATAATATCTATTGCCAGTCTATGGAACTCAGCCTCTTGCGAATATGTGATGTTACTTTTTTTGGAGGAAATATCTTTGTTCATTTAATTATCCCAGATTTTGGAGAATAATCCTAAGCTAGAACTTGGAATTTAAGACTTGCACTTACATGGATACAATAACTCTGGAGCATTGGTAAACAAGCGGGGTCACTTTACATTTTTCCTCTCTTAGGGGAATAGTCAAGTGGTTGGGGATGGCCAAAGCTGCATCTATCTTCTCTGGCATTCATTTGGTCAATATGAAAAGGGGGTGCAAGAATTTTAATCTATAATTAATTAAATACTTAGCAAATTTCATCATTTATGTAATGAAATCATGTGAACTGTCATTAATAATGGGTTGGATGTGTTCATTACTGAGGAGAAAGGATTGGATCCATTCAAAGTTAACTTATCTTTCAATTTACAATCACCCATTATAGAATGCTGTAATCTGAATACATTGACTTTCCAAGACGTTAAAGGTGAGGTTCCAGTGGCCCTCTCCTTTTTTCATTTGTTCCACATTTTTTTTTATATGGGAACTGATTGCTGAATTGAATGTTACTAAAACTACTGAATCAAAAATCTGAGATTCATTCTGACACATGGTTACCATTTTCCATCTGGTTCCATCAATTATTACTGAATGGAGATATTCTAAAACCAAGTGTGGGATAGCCCCACTAATATTGGTGGTTGGTCAAGGGGGCTGTCAAGGATATTGAATAAGATTCCAGAGATCGTCAAAGATTGCGATTATAATATTCCAGAGATCGTCAAAGATTGCTCGCCCGGCCAATTTTTTTTTTTTTACCAAACAACAGACATATACGCAGACAGAGACAGAAAGAGGCAGAGGGGGTGCTGAAGGGAGAAACCAATTGCGGCTGGAAGAATTGCACAACAGAAGACTCTAGCCGAGAGTCAAGCTTTGCGGCTGCAAAGAAATATCCTTGTCTGTGAGTCAAGTTCCTCCCGTCCAGTCGTCACAGTTCGCCGCCCGAAGCTAGGTTTTCTTTTTCTGGGAGAGGCGCCGCTGCTCGGAGCTATTTCTGTCGCGTTGCCGCTCGGAGTTGTTCGTGTCGCGCCGGCGCCCAAAGCTAGGGTTTTTGCTCGCGACTTCTGCTCGTGATTTTGCTCGAGATTTCTGGAAACATCAAAGAAGGAGGGCTGTCGTTCCTTCATTGCATTTTAGTCTCAGCTGGGTTCTGGCTATTCCGGTCAGCTCTTTGGTTCGGACGGCGGGTATTGGTCCTTCTTTGGTCAGTTTCTGCTACGTGGTGGTACTGGTCAGCTCCGTTTGAACTTTATTTGCTGTGTGTTTCATTTTGCTGGGTGAGTTCCGTGTTGCCTGCGATGTTTGGGTTGTTGGTGCGTGGTAGAGGATGGTGATAATGGTGGCGGGACCAATGGTGTTGCAGGCGATATGTGGTGCGACAGTGGTGTGACTTCGGCGGGCAAAGTTGGTGTGAAGCTGGTGTTTGATTTGGGTTGCTTCAGTAGGCAGAAGGTAATTTAATTGGGCCGTCAGTGTTTCTTAATTAGCTGGCTCTTGTTGGACAATTGATTTTAAAACGGGCATTTACTTAATGTCCTAATGGAAAATGGTCAGTCATATTCCGGGTTATTGAGGATTATGGATTTATTGGGCTTCTAGGTATTTATTTGTTGGATCGGTTATTGGGTTTTGGTTATAATATGGGATGTTTGGGTTAGTTTATGGTTTTGGGTCATTGTTGGCTGGGCTTTAGTTTTTATTTGGTATTTGTTATTGGGCTTGTTATATTAGGTTTGCTATTTGTGTGGGCTGATTTTGGAGTGGGCTACTTTTGAGTGGTAATTTGTTTGGGTTGCAATCTAGTTTCTTTTGTGGGTTGATTGAGTTTGGACGGTTAAGATAATATGTTGGTTGTGTTTGGGTTGTCGGAATAATTGGGGCCAATGATTTAATTGGTTTGATTACTACTAATTTGGGTTTGTTTAAAAAAAAAAAAGGATTTGGAAATTTAGTTTGGTATATGCCCAATTGATGGGATTGAGAATTTGGTTTAGTATGTCCAGTTCATCTAGAATTTGGTCCAGTTCATTTGGAATTTGGTTAAGTATATGTCCAGTTCATCTAGAATTTTGGCCGGTGTTTTGGCGTTAGAGCTTTTGTTGGAACATGAATTATATGTTCAACGAAGTTTTCCCGACAGATAGAGCTCGCTGTATGTGTCGGCACACTTCGTCAATTTCCTTTGGAAATTCTTACTGGTGAGTGAGCTCTCTGGAGTATCTTTGGAGTGGTTGAATTTTCGATTCTCTTGGGTCACAACTCAGCCTTTCAGGTGTGGGTTTCTTCTAGTCGTCCACGGTTGACTGAATTTTTGTCAACGTGTGACTCTTCTTCGGTGGTTTCTCGTAGTTTTTCGTGGTTTCTCGTTGGTTCTCGTTGTTTCTTTGGAGTGTTCTTGAAGTGGTTTTGGAGTAGTTCTTTGTTGTTCTCGGTCTCTCGTCGTCAGTACTTTTAGTCAAGGATATTGAATAAGATTTTAGAGATCGTCAAAGATTGCGATTATAATATTTCCTTTTAGTGTATGATTACTTTTCTTAGTAGTAGATTGCATAATATTTCATTTTATGTTTATTTCCTTTTACAGTTATTTGTAACCCTATAAATAGGGTCTTCTACATTGTAATATTAAAAAAAACAAGACAATAATAATACAATTTATATTTCTTGACAGGGGCAAAGAGGAAAAATGAACCCAATCATTCTCATCAAACCTTGCTGTATTATATACATCTTTCTTGTCATCTTTGAGAACACAAATTTGTCTCTTCTTATCCAAAAGAGAGAAAATCACACCAGAGTTAAGCTCTATCTTATCAAATTCTTGAGAGTGATTACATAAATTCCAACTTTGATTTCTCTTATCTCCTGAATTTTCATTAGAAAGCTACTCTATTTTTCTCATTTCTCTCAGGAAATATGGCGTCAGCTTGTATATATGACTTTGCATCTATAGCCACATGCTTAGCTTGAATGCAACCAAAAATTTTGCTGAAATTTAACAATAGAGGGTTGACGTGCATAAATCTGGCTAAAAACTGAAATGTTATTCTATTAAATAAATGTAATAGTGGGTTTCTTTTCACGAGCTTAAATTTGAATAACATGTAAACTTGTACTCTGCAAATTTTTTTAATAACTAATGAATAAGGATGTGTGGATTATTCAGTAAACTTATTGTCATCCTTTCATGATGCAGTTATATTTGCAGAAGCAGTTGCCCTTATAGCTGCTAGCACTGTTCATCGAGTTTGTATCACAACCTGGTAATGCAATATTGTTTCTGATATTTTTATATTTTTAACTGAAAGTCCATTTTTAAATGTCGATTTCATTTGAGTTCATAAAGTCTTGGGCATTTTACAATGCAATACAAGTGGTCCCATTTAGAAAATATGAATACTAGAAAGTTTAAGTATGACCGAAGGAGTCCTACTCGTTGATCTCTAGTTTGGTTAAATCGAAAGATTCCCTGATCTCAAACTTATGTTGACTAAGTATTTCAGACAATGTACAAGCTTAACCTTCAAGAATAAAATCATATTTTACTCTGTGCGATGCACTTTATCTATTGTCCCAGCCCCTACCTATAAAGACTCTGTAAAGAAGAAGGGTCTATGTTTCCAAAAAGTTAAAAGGGTAAATTTGTGCACTCAGTGCGTAGTTAGAATCAGAACTGACATCTTTGTCCTGCACCGATGAATTTGGAGTTTCGATCCATTTTGTCAGCCCATCCATACGTGTCTTACTATATGTAACATAATAAAACCATGTTACTCTGTCCAATCCATCTCGTGTGAGGCATCATCCCTTTTTGGGGTGGCTTCCACTTCTCTGAAGGGACCATTCTCATAATCCAGGGAAATGCTACTCTATTGCTCTAGTGACTGGCCATGAGATATTGATATATGTAATAAACTGCCACGCTATGGAATCTTGGGACTGGCCATGAATTTCGATTTATTTAGTAAACTAAAATTCATGTACCTTCTCAAATCATACCTTATTCAAATTTACTGACGAAAACACTTCAATACTATTAACAATTTAATTGCTATGGGGATTTTGTAACACTGATTAAGTTTTTTTGGACATGCCAATGCAGCTTTCTGTTTTCTGCTGGGCTATTATATGAGATCAGCAAACTTTCAGGAATGATGCTCTCCAAGGGTGAATCGAAAAGTAAAAGGTATTGAGTCGAAATTGGTGCCTTAGAGGACCTGCTTTCAGAAACTCCTCTTTTTCCCCTTCTCTTGGGGCTTTCATTAGGTACTTGCGAAACTGAGATGCATTGGTTAGTGGTATTTATTGAAAAGTTTGAATATGGATGGTTAAATTTTGTGACTTTTACTAAGTTGCCTTATTAATATATAGATATTAACTCGTATGGCTTCTTTCTTTTTCAAATTTATGATATACTTCAACAAGACTTGTATACATTATTTGCATCATGAAAAATATATAAAATTGATATAAATGTAAAAAAAAAATTTGACGAGGCCCGGAATGGGCCATCAAATATTTGGCTATGATGTTAGGCACGACTCACTTTATACCTCGTCGTTTGCTATGAAATGGAAAAATTTAGATTCATTAAGATGTTTGACAACAACAAACTTTATATTTTTTACTGTCCTACATTAATGATGATGCAGCACATAGAGAAAGATGCTTTCTTCCCCTAGAAGCTTGGAGATCCATCCTTTAATGCTGATTTTCCATTAATTTATATATGATGAATTAAAGTTGTGGGACAATTTCATCTGGTCTCCTCTTTTTGTATTGAAGTGGAAGTCTAATTAGGGCCGTGCTTGTAGGGCATGCTAGGCCTTCTCGATGATATTGCTCGGCATGGTTCATGTTTGTTAACTACTTTATATAAAAGCTTAAACGGATAGAACGCGAATCACTTCAAGGTTAAAATTGTTTCATTTTTTGATCAATGCACAATTTTCATAAATTGATCGTGTAAGCCTTCTCTTCAACAAAGTTATTGGTAGATTATTTGTGACATTTCACGTTGAGGAATTTTACGTCTCTACCTATATTGTTGTATTATCGTTATGGAGTAGTATATCGACAAAAGATGATTTCTTTCCTAGAATCTTGGAGATGCATCCCTAGTGCTCCAGTTACATGGACAAATTTTACGCCTCTACTTATATCGTCGCGTTATTGTACTTCCTTCACTAGAATCTTGGAGATACATCCCCAGTGCTCCACTTAAAATTATTAATCGATGAATTATGAGTTGTGGGACTACTTTTCCTTTTCTCTTTTCTATTCTGCATTTTATTTTTCCTTTTTGAAGTGAAATTCTAATTGGGTTAGACAAAGTTGGAAGGGACTTGCTTGAAATCTCACTGACTCTGTATTTCCAACCCAATCGTGCCACATCTATATACCTTTACAAAAAGAAACTTAGATAAAGTCTATTTGTTCATCTGGTGATTGGACTTAGCTCCACCGCCAGCGGCGGCGGCGGCCATCTTTTTCTGACCACTGCCACTGCCACTATTTACATAGCAACTCTAATTCGATATTTATAATTATAACGTGACTGAAAAATAAGTATATTAAAGCTCCATCGAAAGTGCTTTTTCCCCTAACGCACCATTGATGAAGAAGAGGAAGGAGTCCCGTCCATGCTTTGGATGCATTTGAACAACAATTTTGTACTAACCACATCTTTATCGATCATTATCTCGCAAAAGTAAAAAATATTATACCAACAAAACAAGGTTCAAAGTGAGTCGAACCTACCTAATATATGTGTGAACTATCCAAATGGTAAAGGGAACAAATAAATAGGCCATGTTTGTTTCGAATTAAAATCAAAATTTTAAGTTAAATCAAAATCAAACAATCAATATTAACTACATATTTCATGGGTCCCAAAGCAATTCAACCCAACATTTCAAAATCTTCTATCGTAATTTACTAAAAAACTAATTTTAATTCACATCAAACCCCCACGTAGTATAATTAGTCTTCACACGTGTATCATGATGGATTACCGAGAAGTGCCGACTCAAAAGACGACGAATCGAATTGGGTGATTAGCAACATCATCTAAAAAGAGTTGAAAGAATCTTCTTCTTTATCATCTTTTGAAAAGTTACACTCCTTAATGGGTGTTGGAGGTTGTGTAAACTTTAATCTGATTGCAATATAATCAAACACCCAAAGTGAGAAAATATCGTTTCAAATTGACAGTGATCTAATCGCTTTAGTATCAAACGCATTAGGGATTGAATCTCTAATTGTGCTATGCTACTGATAACTTTTTGAGAAGGGATAGTGCACCTTGATAGGTGAGGGAACTTGTTGCGACTTGAGTAATTGGAAAGTATCCTAATCCTATCTATTTGAGAAATCGAGTACATTCACAAAGGGATTGAGACCTGTAAACTCGTTCTTAGAATTGATTTGGTTTTTGATCTTGAAATAACATTGTATTTCATCCCTTCGGCGAAACTATTTTTGATTTTCAATACTTTTACCCTTTTCGTTTTGCTTTTCATTGATAGTTCATTGTATCCTTCCTTAATTTGATACTTAAATGTCGACATAGTAATGGATTAATTTCCTAACCATTCGAGTAATAAAGAGTGCATGTTTGCAAAACAATACTGAACAATATTACAAAAAAAAAAAAAAAGAGAGGAAGAAAGTAGTAATATGTCCATAATTCAAATAATTTTGTATCCATATTGTGTAACCAAACATGAAAAGAAAGTACAGAATAACAGTAAGAACACTTGAGTCTTCCTTTCCTTCCAGGCATCCTTCTGTAATTAATTCTTGCTCAGTTGCCCATCAGCAGAAATTTCTTGATTATCAAAACTTTTGAGAAGTGTGAAATATTGTTAGAAGTTTAAACGTAGAATAATGTTATTTATTCTCATTGTGATTATAACCACAATTTATGTATTGTTAAGTAATAGGCTAAATGAAACGTGAACTTATCGTTTAATGTCACATTAACTTTACATAGATTGGGATTATAACTCCAGGGAGATTAAAATAGCATTACTCCTGTATTAAAAAAAAAAGAAAAACCCAGTTTTTGACTTCTGAGTGTGGTCCTTTTAGCCATTTAGAGACACTAGGATCATTTTTCAATCCTGCTCCTATTTCAAGAATGAAGTAATGTAAACTATTTTACAAAAATTATTGGCATTCAGAATCCCAAATTACCTGCCAAAGATTAAATAATTGCCATAGTTTCAAAGAACAAGGGATTTCGTGAAAAACAACACCCCGGTCATGTTATGTCATAAAGTCTAAGCTCTTCGCATCTGGCAATGTTTCTTAAATTATTTATGGGACAGTTGATCAACCATGCCACTTTAACTTCGGTCTTAATGGTGGGCTACTCGCTAAATATATTGAACATTTTTATTGCATCGACAAACAGACTGACGTCAACTATTTTGTTTTTAGCTGTGGAAAATCGGTGAGGTAACTTGGTACCTTTTATAAGCTCCATTGAAAGTGTATTTTGTTAGGAATTTACTTATACATGTACAACAAAATTTAAAATAATTTTAATTCTCGGTGAGGATCTTTTTTGTATTTAGATAAAAGTTGTTACTAAAATTATACATTTAGGTTGTGTTTGGTGCGGATTATACCCCGGGAAAAAATGGATTTTTTGCCCGTTTGGTATCCTTTTTGACCACTTGTGAGTGACGTGGGACCCGCCTACCAAAAGCAACGGTCAAAAAATGGAAGAGAGAAGCTGCAACAGACACGACCTTAATAAATTCTACAAACTTCTTTGGCAATTTCAGAACACTCAGATGATTGTTCATGTGGAATCTCTTCAGCGGGTCTCTAATATTTTGTTCTTATTACAAAACATTCACATGATCATTTAAATGTCACTACATTTTAGCGTGTGAGTTTAGCTGCTCACCTCACAAGTGAGAAATAATACACATGTTGGTCTAACGTAATAACAATATTCACATCTCGTCATTACTTAGGATCACGAATAATTTAAAATTCAATAATGTATAATTTTTTTCTTACTATCATAACTCCTTGCGATTAACAGGTTATTAAGACTTGAATCTATGGACTCTATTAATTTAATTTTATCTCAATAATAACTCAATTAAATAATAGATCTACAATAAATAAAATGCTTTACGCATATTAAAAAGTATTCACCCCCAAAATCAATTGAAATTAGGACATAAGGCACCTTTTCCCTTAATGCACCACTGATGGAAAGAAGACGATGTGAATCATTCGTATTTTGTCACACGTTTTTTTCTCTTAAGCATTATTAATCTACCTAGCAAACATGACATCCGAGATTAACTTACCATCTTAGAAGTTAACATGGTCCACATTTCACTTTGTCAAATCAAACTTTGATTCCATTTTACCACTCCCCAACCTTTTTTTTTCCACAAAAATGGAAACTTATATTAAAAAATTCAGCAATTCATTGAATTGAATCCGTTCTTATTGTCTTCATTGTCTGCTAATGCCAAACCATAAATCACAGGTCTCTAAAGGACAATTATTTCGAACTAAGGCAATTGATAAATTTCTGGCAGGTAGGATTCTGAACGCCAATAATTTAGGTAAAAGATAGTTTATGCTTTATCCTAGAAAATTTAAGCATTAGAGTATAGAAATTGGACTAGAAGGGTCTTCTATCGTCTTTTTTTATTTTCCTTCTCGTCCGAGTTATTTCATGTCTCGGTGGATGAGTTGATCCACATATATTTCTTGTTTTTACTGTTGTGTCGAGAGTTATTCGATGAAGAGTGAAGAAATTGAGACGATTTTTATGTATTGTACATGCTTGTACAAGACTATAGCTTTTCTATGGAGAAATTGAAAAAGATACAACTACAAATTTGGTAAGAACGTGGAATTTTGAATCCCACATAACTACATACAAGCCTAACTTCTTCAGAATACAATGAGAAATTACTTTAAAGATAGAAAACAATGGCATCAAGTGCACCATTATAGGCCTTCTATGAACAAGAACTGTCCTAAATTCTTTGATCTCTTTCTTGTTTGGGAAACCCCTTTTGCTAATTATCATGTAAAAGTGATCAAAATTAGGAATTATTCTTAAAAGGCTTATACACTTTAAGATCAGAAACAACTCCAGCAAAAGATCCAGCAGCAGCAGCAATGGAGATGATAAGGCAAGCAAAACTAAGAATTTGTAGGCTGAGCCATCTTGCACTCCATTTTGGGATCTTCTTTTGGACTATGTACATTTCGACTGGAAAGTATACGGTAAGAGGCCAGAACCCAAACGCGCCTAAAATTCCGACAACGTCATTGAAGAATGGCATAAGCATGGAAATAATAGTCGTAATGATCACAAAAATTGTTCTCCACACGAGTCGGAAGAGATTGAGTTTCAAAGGCTTGTATCCTGGGATTGGGACTTGGATTTCTTTGATGA
Organism: Fraxinus excelsior; assembly: GCA_019097785.1. Lineage (NCBI taxonomy): Eukaryota > Viridiplantae > Streptophyta > Magnoliopsida > Lamiales > Oleaceae > Fraxinus > Fraxinus excelsior. Next base: position 1,582,860 of record CM032634.1, on the reverse strand, counting down.
TGAATTTGCTATTTGGGAACCATTCTAATGCGGTTTTTTCAACGAAGGCGAAAAGAGGTTGGCAATAAACTTGGTAAGCACCTACAAGGTGGATAACAATGGCGGCGTTGGCTATGTCGAGAAGCCAAAATGGGTTGTAGAAGCCAAAACCAGTGAGGAGGTTTCCAGGGGAAAGGTCTCCAAATGCTGCATAACCAAAACAACCACAGAACATGTAGAAAATTGTTGTTACTACTACACTTAGTAGAGTTGCTTTCTTCATTGTCCTGTATTCAGATGGTGGGGATTTGATTGTATCCTGTTATAAAAACATTGATAGGATTAAAATTAGGCTTGTGTAGTAAGGTCGAATCTACAAAATTGGATGGTGGAAAGTTAAAATTTTGACCGTTATACTGTCAATAATGTGTACCTGTATTTCAACAAGGATGAGGGAGTAAGAATAGGCAAAAGCCATGGCCCCAAGTGCTTGGAAGCTTCTCCATACTTTTTCCATTTGAGTGACATACCCAATGCTAATTCCAGTAAGACTTCCCCTAAATTTCCCAGTTTCTATAACAAAAATGCAAAAAATATTTGGTTAAGACACTTAAATTAACAAATTCACTGCTTTAAAGAAGAACATAAATAGAAAAATGAAAATAAGGGTTCCTCTCCTACCTGCAACTTTGGCAATTCCAAGGCCTAAACCAATGGTTGAGTAAGTAAAAGACATGACTGCAGCTACAATTGAAAGCCACCATATTTGATCGAAATCCGGGATTTGGGAGAAAAATATTTGAATAACACCAAATGCAATCATGTAAGGATTGCTTGAAATTCTGCAAGGACTAGCATCTCCTTTCGAATGGAAACAATTGGATTTCTTGATTGCCCTGTTCATTAATGTTCTTGAGTCAGTAAAATTTCCAAGAATGAACTTGAACAGCAAAATTGAACTAAAACAGAGTTTTCGAACTCTGAATTTGGTTCATACTTACATCATGCTTATAGAGGAAGCAATGGTATAACCAATGGCAACTCCAAAAAGATTCAAGTATTGAATTGCTCCACAAATTTTAACTTTGAATCCACCTGAAAATTCCAAGAACCACAAGAAGATAAGTATACAGTATGAAATATAACATTATTATTATGGCGCCCTAGGTCGTATTTACCCAAGAGATTAATTGTAAAGTATAATTAGGCTCCACACAGTGTAATAGAAATTACCTAGGTTGGATCTGACAGCATCCATGTAAGTGTAGTTTCTTCTTCCGGTATCGGGATTGCCAGACCGGTAACATGATGCTAGAAGAGCAGAGGTGTAGTAGGTGACAAATGAGAACAAGAACAACATAGTTGGACCAGCTATCCATCCCAGTTGAGCAGTGGCCCAAGCCAAGGACAAAACTCCAGAGCCAATCACTGCTGTTATTATGTGAGCACTTGCAGTCCACACAGTTCCTATTTAAATACACAGTAAAAGAAAATTACAGCTTAAATCCAACAAAACTATCAAAAAACTTAAAAATAGTTTCAAAAGAAAATAATACCTGTCCTTTTGAGACGGCCATCATCATCAAAACATTTGGAACCAACCTGAGGAGGCGCATTGAGGGATACATCAAACGCTTGGTTATGGCTGTTATTTTCGCCCATCTTTGTTTCAAACAAGAAAATGAAATATCAGTGGTATGCAGGAAGAAAAACTAAGCTTAATCTGTGTCAATGAATGGTCTTCTTTAAATTCGGTCCACGAAATTGCTAAATGGACAGCTCTTCAACTGTATTCTACCAGCACTTTAAACTACTGACAAGAATTCTCACATAAACACACTTTTCAAAGTTCAATGTTTTAAAAAACCCACATGGTTATCAAGAAAATTCTACTTAATGGGCAACTGATCAAGAATTGAATGCAGAAGTGCGTGTGGATTTTGGGAAGCCAAGTCAGGCTATATATAAGCACAGAAAGAACTCATAAATGTGCCACTAGGGTATGGACCTCAGGACTCGAGGGACACGTTTTGTCAACAGGATTCTGTATCCATCCCCACCCTACCCCACTCCCACCACCTGTAGATATATATAATCTCCATGCATAGGGATGGGGATGAAGTGGTGGGGGTAGGGAGGAAACTGACTTCTCCATTAATCTGTAGACTATTCAAACTACTGGTAATTTTGGGGATATTTTTCCTTGAGGTAATACTGAAACTACCGTGATGAAAAGTAATTATTTTCCAGGAGAGAAATAAGTAGAAAAAAGGAAAAAGTAACTTAAAAGAGAATTTTATATATACAGTATACTATACTACAGTTGTGGTTGGCTTGGATTTGGAAGGTAGTAGTACGAGATCAGACAAGTTGATGTCGCAGAAACTAATGATGCCATGTTTTTTTTTTTTGTCCACACACTTCTTTAATGGTGACCGAGTAAAATCAGTTAAGAGACTTCGTATTCCCTTCGCAGTACTAGACATGAATAAATTTTATAGTGAACAAAATTTAAAATTTCATTTTACCTGATCTGCCTAGAGATCATCGTAACACGCACTTTTTACTGCGACAATGATGGAGAAACACATCATTTATATCGACCTAATTAGGTATCAAATTGAACGAAGGTTCAAAATTAGGCATCATGCTTAGTTAGCTACATATATACTTCTTAGTTGCAATAGAGACGAAGTAAAGCCATTATCGAACAGCTGAAAATTGCGACATAGATTGTTAATGAAATGTGTATACGTATGATCTTGCATTTTATGAAATGTACAAATTATCGGTGAAATGAAAATTACGCTCAACTTGATTTGAAAGATTCTTAGAAAGATTAAAGACAATAAAATGCATGCATTGAAAAATTATTCAAGGGTTCTTGCTGTCATTGTGTAATTTGTTTCCTCCTTTGATCGAAACGGCAACGAGGAACCTGAATTCGAGGAAATATAGAGAGACGAATGTGTAAAGAATTGTGTGCCATTAATCTTTGATTAAATTCTCATATCTTGTGATAAAAAGGGACAAAAAATAAACAAAAAGTCTGCACGTACATGGAAATTCAATAGGAAAATGCACAGGAAGACAAAGTTGTCTTCTTGTGATAGTAAATTTTCCCGTTGAATTTTCTGTACTCATAGCATATCTCAAAAATAAATCCGTCTCTTTTAAAGAGAACCTTTGAATCAAAATCATATGAAAGGCTTCTCCTCAATCCTTTATCAGAAACAGAATAAGGTTCCTTTGGTATTAATCATTAAGCCTCTCAATAATGCAAGTAGATGAGTATAATCTATAAGCAATTGAGACACCTATCAATTATCAGTCAAAATGATTTTTTTTTTTTGGTTGGGAATAAGAATATAGTCCAAAATTGATGTTATCACTTATGGGCTTGCATGATTTGAAGAATAATTAATTTCCATCCATAGATGGACAATCACTAGACATCCTCTCGTGTTTGGTTCCCAAAGTTCGAGGAAGGAAAGGGCGTCTTGGTATTGTTTTATGGTTCGTTTGATAAGATGAATTATAGAGTACTGAATAGGGTTAAAAATGAAAAAAAAAAAAAAATGCTAAGATCTTGTCTATTAACTTTCACGACTATGCTTTAAGCATACTCGATAGGATGCGTTCTTTGGTTAAGATCTCAACTTTCTTACAATATCAAATAATTATTTGGCACGATGTGAATTAAGTTCTTCGGTTAAAATAGCCATTATAGAAGGCTATTCATGGTTCTATGGAGGTGTCGTAAAAAAATCACTTTGACAATTTTAACAAAAGAGGCATACACGGCAGATATTTAAGAATCAATCGATCGTCTTTTCACCATGGGGGAGGATAAGAATATTAGTTCAAAATTTGGTTCCTTACATGATTTTTAAGCACAAATAATTGTCATTCTATTCTATTCTGTGATCATCTGCGGTTTCCAACGTCTGAGGAAAAAGAAAGGTCACGAAGAGGCAATTACTTCTTTTGAAAGGGTATCTTATAAAGTATTAATAATTTTTTTTTTTTTTTACCTAGGTATCCCACCTAACACTAGACTATTTCCTGGACAACCCATCACCGGTGCCTCAACTCTGGGCGGAGGTAAATCGCGGGTTATGCCTAATCAAGCCAGTGTCCATGCAAGCTTTATACTCCTGGCCCCAAGGGAGCCCTCCCACAACCGGTTATTACAACACCAAACTGCTCCACCACATGGTTTGGGTATTACAACACTTGGCTGCTCCTTCCGTGATTCGAACTCCCCACCCTGGGGTTGCAAGCCCAGCCTTACACTGTCTTTGCCATCTCGGATGTGCCCCGGGGCACCTTATAAAGTATAAATTCATTGCACCTCTAATTGTTTTGGACACTTTTCAATTAATTAATAATATTCTTGTAAAAAGTGCAATTCATCTGTTTGCTTGTTGTGTGCACGATAAATCTACTCAAGTGAAATGAGAGAAAATGGTAAATATTTCATATACAGTAATGCATTATTATTGGTTAGACTGCCATAAAATTCTTAAGCACTAAAATGCCAGTTAATTATCTGTATTAATTTATAACAAATCATTATATATGTCAACACAAGTCTTTTTTTTTTTTTTTAAGTATAATAGATTTGGATAGAGTTATCTGAAAAAAATAAAAAAATAAAAAACTATGATAAAATGTTTCCTCTTGAAGGAGTGTCCCAACCAATCCTTCATGGGACGGGAAGATATTGCTTTCTTAGTTGATTTCTTCATCTAAATGGATATTCCTTTTAGGGTGTATCTGATTAACATGAAAAATATTTTCTAGAAAAAAAAAATTATTGGTTCTGATGCTCAATAAATGTTCGACGATGATGTTAAATTGATTTGGATAAATTAAATATCGACACCTAAAATTGATAATCCAACCCAAAAACTATTTAGGACCATTTGAAATGACCTAATTTTAGTTAGAGATGCTCCTGGTGCATCCCACTTTTTTGAAAGGCTTACGAGAATTGACCCGCTACTCTATTTACTTGGCCCATGCCCACTCTCATACTCAAGGTTACCTATATATTGTTGCCTTGATCTTGATGTTCACGTGTGTTTTGCCCCTTGTTTTTTGAAGAAAGCGGCTTCCCTCTCTTTTCTCTGCTTTGTGCTTCACGGCTGCCTTCTCTTCTTGGTCTTAGTGGTTGCAAAACACCTTCTCTTTTGTGTCCTAAGTGAGTACAATCAAAAGCAATCGGAATGTGGAATAGTTGAAGGTTTTGGGTCAAAATTTTGGGGGGCTGATAAAATTGAGATCGGTATACTGAGCCTGGAAATACACTTTGGGGGACATCCTTCCGCAACAAAAATATTTTCCTTATTTTGAGGAAAACAAAGAAATACCTCCTCGCAAATAAAATTCTTCTCTTAAAAATAAGGAAAATTAGGCATATTTTCAAATGTGAAGGAAAATATTTTTCATGAAAAAAATGGCAATCAAATACTCCAAAAGTTGAAATTTGGATAAAAAAAAATGTTATTTTCCATGAAAAAATTTCCAATCAAACACACCATTAAGAGATTGTTCTCTTCTTATTTTAGTTTTGAATTCATTTTGAGTCTTGTGTTTTGAGTGTCCATTTTTAGATTGTTGAAAACACATTCTTTTTGTCATTTTAAAAAATTGTTTTCAAAAAAAAAAAAACCCAAAATCCGTTTACATTCTCTCTCTCTCTCTCTCTCTCTCTCTCTCTCTCTCTCTCTCTCTCTCTCTCTCTCTCACCGCCATAACAACTTTTCTCCGACAAGACACATGTCTTCACCACTGCAGAACCACGAGAAACACTATGCTCGGCATTCTGACGTTGTCGTGCACAGCCATTTCATCAATGTTGATACTGATTATGGTGGTGGTTTGGGATGATTTTGGTGTTGTTTGGGGTTTTAGGTGATTTTTGTTGGTTATACAGGTAGGTGTGTTGGCGGCAATTTTTGTTGGTGGTTACGGTCGATCTAGCGGCAATTTTTGTTGGTGGTGCAAGTGAGTTGTTGACGGTGGTGGTGGTGTTGGTGATGCTGGTGGAGGTGGAGGTGTTGACGGCGGTGGTGGCGGTCGACGATGGTGATGGTGGTGTGGTGGATCTAGGCAGTGTTGGTGGTGGTCGGTGACTGAGGCTTTGGTGTTGGTGTTGTTGGAGGTGGTTTTCTGAAAATGAGTTTAAAATTTTGGCTTGGTTTTAATTAAAAACACCCAAAACGACAAATTTGATTTTCTTTATAAATTTTAAACTCGTTTTCAGAAATTCGTTTATGAAAATAAGTAAGTAAACGTGTTTTAAGTGTTTTCGAAAACTAAAAACCGAAAATTGAAAATGACATGTAAACAGCAAATAGAACAGAACTTAATATTTTGAAATGAAGCAAAAGAGTACATGAAGAGTGAGAAAGAAAGACTTGGTCAAGGAAACCAAAGATTAGACCAACTACTTTAGTATGAATACACCAGCCAAAATTGAGGAAACTGGAGTCCGAGCGGAATGGTCCCGTCTTTGCTAATCTATCTGCTTAAAATCGAACATAAGTTCAACTACCTCTAATTCTTTTAACCGTATGAAAAGACTTTTTTTTTTAGCTAGCATCTATTATCCATACATCTTCAGTCTTCATCTAGTGTAAAGGTGGGTTGGCCACTCATGCCCGACGTAGGTCTTCCTCATCTAGAGAGGCTCGATGTGTTAGGCCAACCCAATCAAGTTTTTCAATTAGTTTTTCCGTTTTCTCTAAAACTTACTAAAAATTGAAAAAGAAAAACGTTCAGGACAGGCTTCGTTTATTTACAAGCCAGTCATGCAAAGATCAACAAAAATGTAGGCCATGTTGAGCTTTTCTCGTAAGGAATTAAGGACGAAATTATATAGCACAATATGAAAGAAAGATCAATACACAAGAAGAATATGAGAAATTTGATAAAGGAAATGAGAATTCACTATAATATAGAGAAAGAATACAAATATATTGTATTTACAATATAGTATAACTTTTTTTTATTATTATTTATAAAAAAGAGCCAACTATATATAAAATGCATGTCAAAACCTTAATAATAGTTCTAAAGATAAAAAGAGCATAAGAAAATGCATCACAGCGTGAAACAGATCGTGGGCCGGATGCCATCTCCGATTGAGTGCCACCCTGTGAGATGCGAGGGGCAGGCGGCACCAAGCGAGCTCCTATTCCCTGTTTTGCATTCTTGAACAGGAGCTTGGCGCACAGCTAACGAAAATGCAACTAAATCACTTATTGATCCAAATTTTGATATCTTGAAGACCCACTTCGACTAATCCACAAATATCCAATGAAATTTAGGTCAAACTTTAACATTTGTCAAGGTAGGTAGGTAAGTGGGCCAGCTAACGCATCCCATCTTACATATCTCCTCTATGTAATAGTATGGTAGTTTAAAAAGTAAAAAGGAAAAAATGTTAATCATTGTGTAGTAGAAACCTTAATTAAAAGGTAATTTAAATTAATCTAATTGTGTCAATGGGAAAAGATATAGATCCTATCCACTTCGCAGTATCACTCTTCTTTCTCCTTATTATTGATTATACACTATGTCCTTTGTTCTTTGTTCGTCTTCTATACTTGTGTAAAGGTGGGTCGGATAACTTACGTATAGAGAGATGAGTTGTACTGAACCAACTGGTTTAGGTTCTTTTTCAATTATATTTATTATTTTCTCCTCAAATATTTAACTCAAAAGGTTAAAAAAATATGTTTGCCCGATGGCTGATATATTTTTGATAGACCAACACTACACACGATCAACTAGGGCTGGACAAAACTCCCTAATTGAACCGAATCGAGCAGTTCCTTATAAATTAAATACCCGAACAGGTATCTGAATCAAGAACCGATAGGTTTGGGTCGGTTCTAGCCCAAGAACCGAAGAATCGAATCTAAATAATTTTTTAAATTTTTTATATTGAATTAATTAATTATTTTTAATTTTTTCTAAAAAAGATTAGCAAATTAATTAAACAAACCAGCCAAATTAATTTTTTGTTAGCCCAACATTTGGGCATTATCCTTCCTATTTCCATTTCAATTTCATTTGATAAACAGTACGCTCACTCCCGTATAAACTCAAATCTTTTGATAATTTTAAAACATATATCCTCATTCCCAAATCGATTTTGAAGCTCCTTCATTTCACCGGCGGCGGTAGTCCTTCATTTCACCGGTAGCGGTAGCTAGTGATTAAATCTCTGAGTGCAGTATAAGTATTAAAAAATTGGGTTACGTTAATTTGTAAAAGTTACGAATGAACATGTCATTAGTTATATTTATGTAGTGTTGCTGTAAATATTAAAAAAATTTAATCATGATACAGAACCAAACCGAATGGTTTTATAATTATATTTGGACCCGACAATTTCATTTATTAAATACTCGAAAATTTTGGGTCGAACCGACTCATGTCCAACCCTACGATGAACCAATATTGTAGATTATGTCGGATCTCTACCCAGCAAGTCGTCATCACAATCCTTTATCATAAACCTATACCAGTACGTAATCAATGTGGTGCAAATCGTTGTGCAATAGAAACTTCGTTTAAGAAATATAAATTAATAATGATTTAATCGTGTTAGTGAGAATACTTTTCTTTTATTTAATCAGACAAATTGGGAGTAGCACGCTTTTATCTCCTTACTATAGATTACAATATGTTACTTAACCAATAAACATTCATTAAGAAGCCATTTTATTAGCCAAAAGTTACCTAAATTTATCCGAAATGACAAGTGGAATATATTTAACCAACTTTTTTAATTAACTACCATTTTGTGAGCCTTTTTGTTTTGACAATAAAGACTAATACATGATTAATTAGATTCTACAAGTGATAATTAGGAACTTGGTGTATTTATGATGAAAAATATCTTTTCCCTATTTATCACAAGATAGGCCATGCCAACATGTGTTTACCTAATTGAATCATGAAACTATTAATATATAATTTTCTAGCATAATCTTGAGATACAGAAACATTATTCACAGGAGTTTGTACAATGGGGGGCCCCACATACATGTGCTAGTAATGCTTCATGTGGGCCCCTTTGTGGGTGGCCTGTACAACCCCTGTGAATAATGCTTTTGAACATGAAGCATTATTCTAATCTTGAGTAATTAAAAAATTTAATTAATGGGATATGGTTTATCAAAAACATTATGGCTTGGTACATATCCATGCCTTGCCTAGTAATTCGGGTTCGTTACACCAAATTAGACCAAAGGTAAAATAGATATACAATGGAGATAGTACTAGGGCTAATTAACGTGGATAGTACTTTATTTTTTATTCAAGGGTAATTGGTGCAAAACGTCCTTACCTATGACGGATTTTGTGGAAAACGTCCATACATTTGATTTTTTGGTACAGAACGTCCATATCTTCGCATTTTCTTGCGCAAAACATCTTTTCCGCCAATTTTTAACATAAAATTACCATTATACCCACGTATATAAATAAGAAAAGAAAAGAAAAATAAAGAATAAATTGCAATCTGCTTATCAACTTTTTTAAAAATACAAATCATTCCAAAACTTATTAAAAATAACAAAAACACACCATCCACCTCCACCTCCACCTCCACCTCCACCCTTAAAGCTAAAACAAGAAACTAGTGTTAAATAAAAATTGATATCATTGAAATTATCACCTCCACCCAAAAACTGAGGCCCATTGAACTGAGCCCCCAAAATACAAACTAGGGTTTAATAAAAATTGAGGCCAGTCGATCGTCACAGTAGGGAATGGTCTGCCTGTGAGGTAACTTGAAAACTGGAGTGTGAGCCAACTGCCGATGAGGTTTCTTGTTGGCTGTTGGTGGGGGCGTGCGAGCGAGAGGAAAAAAACTGGCGAGGATGAGCGAGCGGCGAACGAGAGAAAAACTGGCTAGGCTAAGCGAGCGACGGGTGCGGGTGTGGCTGTCGATTGGAGTTATAGATGGTGGTGGGCGATTGTGGCAGCAGAAGTTTGTGATTTTGTGGGAATGTGTCAGTCTGCTAATTTGTTGACTGGTGGCGGATTTGATTTTTAATTTCAGAGGCGATTATCGCAATTACGGTGATGGGTGGAATTTTCTTTTATTTCTTTTTTTTTTTAAATGGGTTGTGCCGGATGCGGTGGTTGTAATTTAACCGGCAGCGGTATGGACGTAAGGACGTTTTCCACAAAACTCGTCTTATATATGGACGTTTTGCGCCAATTACCCTTTATTCAATTTTGCACTAGCTTTCTTAAGATAATCGAATAATTAATACGAAGTAATGAAGTGAGTTTAGGCTCGAAAAGAAATATAGTGTAAATAGTTTTCTTTTCATTTTCAATAAAAGAATTATAAATAGTATCCACCTTGATCCATACTAATAATTCTAATTTTGAGCATAATTTTGGGATGGTTTAAGCTGGTGTGCCAAACGCAATCTTCGCGTTCTAAAATTTTAATAAAATAGCAAAAAAAATATTAGTTTCTTATTAGTTGTCTGAATTATTTTAAAATTATATTTCCCACAATTTTGAAATGTTTGAGGGAGAAGAAATTTATTTAATTATATTTTATGAAAAATTTACTTCTCGTGGTCTTCTCCAATTTCTATAACATTAAAAGTGGAGAAACATGTAAGTTATTAATTATCATGTATTTAACATTCTAAACATATTTAATTAAGGGCATGTTTGCTACAGCTTAAAATCTAATTAAAATTGAAAATATGGTCGTTATTGGGTCTCACTCACCTAATAAAAGTCAACAATAACGACTAATTTTTCAATTTTAATCCGATTTTAATCCCTACCAAACACGCCCTAAATATAACTTTTGAATTTTTTTTATTATTAAAATTTACTTTATTTAGAAACCACGTTAACTTGCTTTTTTTAAAAAAAAATAAAAATTGAAGTTTCAAACCCAACAAAACATGCTCTTGACAAAATTCATCAACTTGATACCTAAGAAGTTTCATCAAACTTTTTAAGTTGTCATTATTATGAAAACAATGAACGAAAGAATAAATTCCTTAGAAATGGTTAAGTTCGCTTTTATCTTGAGTTGGTTGGTGAAGGGGACCAAGACAAGGATTATTCCTCTCTCCACTTACATTTATTCTTCCGTATACGTACTTTCTTCAATTTTAACTTTAATTAAATATATTAGTTTCTTTTAGCTTGTGGTATACAAAAATATAAGTAAATAGATTCCTCTCATAGTTCCCTGTGAGGCAAGGAAATCAGTGCAAATAGGCGACGATAATTTTATTCTTCGAAGTCCTACGGCTAACACTATGACAATTTGTATGGGACGTATGGAGTATAATGATATAGATTCCCAATAGAACTAATTTAGAGACCAATCCATGAATAGAAGGATCTATCAAAAGGTCTTATAAGCATAGCTAAAATATTTGACTTTAAGCTTTTCTTTGAAGCACATCAAACGTTAGTATAATATTCCTTTCAAACATCCCTATTGCACTTTAAGATTTTAATGTCCTTTGATTCTTAGTTTCTTAATTATATCGAATATGAATATGTACCTTTAAAAAGCATTTATGCAGACACGAGTCTAAACATATTAGTCTAGACATTTCAAATTCATAAATGTATTATGATATACGGTTATGAATCAACCTCGATATCAAGAATGTTTTGATATCAATTGTTGAGAAACTGACCTAAATAATTAAAGAAGAAAAATATGGACAATATGAAATTTAATGGATCACACAATAATTAAGAAAATTATGGAAAATGAGAATTCGTTATAACAAGAAACAATCAATTGTCTTACAAGATTTGATCTTCTCAATCTAATCTAAACAATTCTCTCTTGTTTCTAATATATACACAAAGATCCAATTGTTGTCATCTCTCTTTTTTCTTTCTTTTTGAGTAACTTTTTGTGTCTATACCTTGTGGAGTATCTATAAAAGTCAAAACTCAAAGTTTTGGAGTCCAAGATGAACTAGAGGTCCCAAAAATCTGGATAGAACAATAAAACTGCCAAAAAATGCATTTTCGGGCCTGAACTGGGCCAGGCGTCGGCGACATGCGTTCTGCCCCAATTCTTGTTATTGGCGCTGCGGCGCCACTCCTTGACGCCGCGGCCCCCATCTCTCGGGTTTAATACTCAAAAACATGTTTTTAGCCATCCAAAAGTCATCCTTCAAGTCAAATTCATAATTATCATTGAAATTTGATCTTCATAACTTAGAACTCTACAAACTCAATTACTTTAGACTTTCTCCAATCATTCAAATACCAAAAAATACTATGATATTTGATTCACAATCAAACCATACTTCTAAATCAAGATTAAACAAGTTTCCTTCATACAACAAACTTCTAAATTATCTAGAATTTTTATCACAAAACCTTAACATTTACGTATATAGTTAATACAATGATTATCATTCAGTAATAGAGTTCATTGTATCAAATAAGTCATCAATGAGTGATTATGCTATTCAATGTTTCGTGACATTTTGGCCCTAAGTTTATAATTTTAGGGTTACAACTTCCCACTTTCTTTATGTATTCTTGATATCTGCTGTCGAATTTTTGTTGTTCAATTTGTTGTCCACATAATTAATTATTGACATTATTTTTAAATTAATATGTCATCTCAAATTAGCTTCACCACTAACCTACCAAATTGATAAAATGTCAATTTAAAATAACGTGTCAATAATTAATTGGATCGATAGCAAATATTGGATGGAAGATCCCAACTCCTGGTGAGGACTTAGTTGTCACAAATACTAACGGTTGTTGATCCCAGTGCCATGTAATGTTAAAGAAAAACCTAAGCGCTCGTATGAAAATAGAATAAAAATTGTATGTACAAATTTTTCATTATTTATACAAGGAATTCAAATGTCTACTCAAATTTATTACACTCACAAAGTTAGTCATGAGTTGATTCAATTTTCCTTTATTGCTAGTGTGCTTGGTTGCCGAAATTTAAGAAAAGTGAACATTTAAGAGAACTTATCCTCACTTTAGGTAGATTTTCACTTTCAACACTTCGACTTTCCAACTGAGAAATATTTTAATTATGAGTATTTAACTTTTAATTTTGTTGAATTTAGAATCCTGTGGTTCTACTTTAGATTTTTGCTTGATGCGATGTCGCGAGTAGTCGCTGAATTTGAAAAGACAAGTTTGAAAATTTTCTATTAAATATTAGAAGGATGTAAGAATTCATTTTGAGGCAAATTTTCTATGAATATTTGTATTGAAAAAGTTGGATATTTGATGTCACATGCATAATTAGGTTGAGAATTTTTGTCACTTGCACAGAATTCTAGAATTTCTGGTAAACACTATACAAAAAATATTTTAAAGTAATACAGGTAAACTAAATAATATAATAAGACAATTGTCAAAAAATATTTTAATTTTGTATCAACTTGCATAAACTATGTAGAAACAAAAAACATGATTTCACTTTCCGTCGACGTGTTTGTGCTTGACTAACGTTGTAAATATAAATTTCTAGATATACCTACTTTTTCTAGAACGTGTTTATTTAAATTTTCGTAGAATCGAAAATGAAGTTAATATTCTGTACATGTGAAATTGCGAATCAAAAAAGAAAAAAAAGAAGGATGTATACAGTAGAAAGACTAATAAGAGATTTCTTTAATAATATTGGGGTTTTGTAGGTTATGGTAGAGACGTCAAGTTTTAAAAACGTGTAAATATATTTCTTTACTTAAATCTCGAGCGTGTTATACTTTCTATATATCTTGCTAATTAAATTGATTCATGACACCAATTTGGTTGTTTTCTTAAATTCTTATTGAATTTTTATTCACGTAAATGAGTGATTCTTGCGGAAATCTATGATAGAGGGGTTTTGTGGGTTACATAGGGAGATCGTGTTTTTTTGCCTTTTGAGGATATTTGTAATTACTTTACTTGACGTTTGAGCATTGTATGCTATATATTGTGTGTTGAGTGAGTTCTTCACCAAGTCGATGGTTATAGCATTTTGATCGTGCTCTTAAATTGTTATTGAATTTTTATCCACTTAAATGGAGTGATTCATATATCATAGAGGATAATAGAGGATATTCGAGTGTTAAAAATTATTGAAGAACACAACCGATATGATGTCACAATCTACTTGGTTGTGTTAAATATTTGCCCAAACCTTGTCCTATTAACATGAAATAATTATTGAATTAGATGAGAAATAATAAATTGTGAGAAAACAAAATAAAATAAGCGGAAAAGGGACCATTCTATTTCTACCTCAATTATTATTTCATTAAGAACAAACTAAGACTTTGAGAACCCCCACGAGTTGACTACGCGGCAAAAAGGCATTGCTCGAGTACGTCACCTTGAATTTCAATATTAACAAATAAAGTCACATTAATTTAATTTATTAGATAGTTTGACGATAGATTCAAGATCCCAAAAAATTAACCTTTTATTTCATCGTATGTGTTTGTACTTAGTCAACAACGTAAATGTTAGTTCAAATTTAATCCGACGTGAGATTTTCCACAATGCTTTTATAAAAATCTATCAGATTGTGAATGTAAAAGGAAAAAATAAATAAATAAATTGTCGTGGAAAGACAAATAAGATATGTCTTTAATAAACTTGACATGCCAATATTAATGGTACTTGTGCATAAATGTAACTCATTATTTTAAGAATAATTCTTGGTGTACATAAAATTTAGTACATAGGGGTGTACACACCCTCACATAGGGTGTGATACATAAAATTTGGTATATTGGGGTGTCCACACCCAGGGGCGGACGCAGAAGATTTTTGTTAGGGGGGCACACTCGAACTTGCAAAGAAGTTGGGATAAATTTTACACTCGAAAATTTATGTAAAAAAAAAAAATCATATCCCATATAATTTTGCATCCGAAAATTTACATGAGATATGACTTTTTCGGATGTAAAATTTCGAAATTTTTTTGTCATGTTCCATATAAAGTTTCCTAATAAATGATGAAAATTACATTGAAGTGTATCGCAAAAATAGTAAATTTTAATGAAATAATTGATTTTTTTTGAAAAAATGCGAATTATATGTTTTTCTTTAAGACTTACGTTTAACATATTTTTAACTATTTTCGATATCTATTTGGACTATTCGATAAACCCATAATGTAGTTATCGAAATAAGCTTTGAGATTACATAAGCAATTTGTAGATTTGATTAGCATACAATCGTCGGTAAATTTTTAAAATTAGCATGTTATCGAAATTCAATTTATTATGATTTTGCCCCTGTTTGGTGAAAATTAAAATCAAATTTGTAGTAAATTTTGATAAAAGTTAAAACATTTATGGATTCTATGAAATATATTATTAAAATTTATTGTAAACTTTGATTTAGATTAAAATTTAGATTTCAATCGATACCAAACACGAAAAAAAAAAAAATCAAAAGTTAGGGGGGGCACGTGCCCCCTAGGACCCCCCTGTGTCCGCCCCCTGGTGTCACACCCTCACATGGGGTGGGATCTAAAGCACGACCTTCCCATGCAATCCACGACACCCTTCTAGTGATCATGATCAACGACTCCATGTAATAAGAATTTAAGAAACAACCTAAATGGTGTCAAAATTAGTACATAATTACGTCATTACAAGACGAAAATTGGTCTTTTATTATGAGAGGACAAAAGAGATTAATTAATATGTATATGGAGAAGGAGAAGGATAAGGATCATTGTACCTCAATTATTATTATTATTAATTCACTAAAACAAAGACTTTTGAGACTATGCGCCAAAACGTCCATTGCTCGATGTTAACAAATAAAAATGACATTAATTTGATTTATTAGATAGCTCGACGTTAAATTAATCAAATTTATGACACTAAAATATGAACATAATGCAATACGAGGAAATTAGTGTTTGTTATATAAAACGACACTCTTGAATCCTGTAAAAATAATCATCACGATTAGATTTTTAATAATCTATCGGCTCAACCAATTCATACCCGTCCAGATAAAGATTCTTCAGATTCTTTTTTTTATTTCAGATCAATTTATCCATAAAGAATGAAAACCAATTTGATTTTGACAGGTGAAAAAATTAATCAATGATAAACATGAATTCTTTCACTATAGAAGGTACGATTTTATCATAACGATGTCGACTCAATAAATCTTCTCTTGAATTATTTCTTGAATCGAGCTGCTCTGACAGAGCAACTGTGAGATGGGGTGGGTGTTTAACATTGGGGGGTGGGGGGTGTTTAATGAGGTGGGTCTTGGAGGCAACTGCTCTACGAGGCTTTTACAAGCCTGATAAAGCAGAATTATCCTTATTTCTAGTTAAAAGCTTCTCTCGAAGTGATTTTGTAAATCGTAAAAATATGTTATAAGAGATATTTACTGCCAAATCTAACACACAAATAAATATATAATTACTAATGTAAAAATAATATAAATTTATTTACAATTAAATATTAGTTTTAATTATGTATTCATATTTATTGCTCATTTATTCTTAATATTCCTCTTCATAAATTGATACAAATCGGACGGCTAGAAAACGGTCAAGTATTGTAGCGGGAGTAGGGTAGAATAAGGTAGGACCCACACGAAGATGATAACGATAAATTGAGAAAATCAGTCAACTATGGCTGTCCAAATATTATTGGTGCGACCCGGCGTCACATCCAATCAGTGCCCACCAAGTATTCGCACTCCACTACTAGTGTTACTGTGCTTCCCACTCACTGAACCAAAATGTTTTGACCATTTGAGCGTGAGTCGATTGACTATGTATATGCACGTTGGATAGACAACGTGACCCAACAATATAATAAAACACCTCTTATTTCATTCGTGGTGTCGTGATGACAAACGGGCCGAATCATTTATGAGTTCACGGATTCAACTCGTTTTCAGCTTAGCCAACGGGTAACGACCCGTCTCCTTTTCAATATCATTTTATTAATTTATTTGAAGAAACGAGTTGGATTATTGGCTCGTGAATGGTTCAGTTCGGTCCATGAGATCCACGAGCAAAAGGATATAACAGAGTCTAATTTGTGAACATAGCTGAACTCGTGTGTCTAAAGGTCGAACCGACTAAACTCAACTCATTGTCACCCCTAACTTAACATTTAATAAATATTTCTTCCTATTTCATTTGAATTGAGAAAGTGCGTATTTTAAAGTAATCGCATGCTTCAAATTCTTAGGTATTTAAGATTAACCAAAACTAGAAAAAGGTGGGATGGACTTTCAAGTTACAAAATTAGGTATAAAAATAGAGCACAATAGTAGTCACGAGCACAAGAACGTAATAAATATTGAGTCTCTATCAAATATTCTATTCGAGCAATCAATCCAATTTATTCATATATAGCTTAATTATAATGTTCTCTCACATCCTACACTGATAATTTTATTGAAGTAAATTGGTAAATAATCGTATTAAGAAAAAATTAAAGTTAAATTCTTTCTATTCAATCGTGCAGCCCTATAGAATGTTGAATATTTTTTCAACAAATTATTATTCAGTTATATGATTTTCCTATTTAATAAATTTCATAAAATAATACATTAAATTGTAAAGAAAAATTCTCATTTTCCATCAAAATATTCTTGTTTGACTATTTGGGCATGAAATCTGACAATGGGATTTCGGACAGGGGATATTTGTTGGAGACTCGGTCGGTGTTACACAAGTGGACGCGGCGATTCTTGAATGGGTGCTCCACAAATTTTCCTCATGTTGAATGAGTAAAATCGTCGCCGTCTGTTCACATATGTGTAACACGTGTACCGATGTGGACACTTAGCCCATTTGACAATTATTAAAATTCAGATTTTAATTTAAATCAAAATCGACAATAAATTTTAACCACATATTAAATAGATCTCACAACTTTTCAAGTACACATTTCATAAAATTTGAAAAAAATCTACTAAAAATTTTAATTCCCCACCAGGGGTTTAGTCCAGTAATTGAATAATAATAATAGGCCCGGTTGTAAACGAGCCTTATTTGGATTTGTTGGGCCCAACCCTGGACTGGTCATCTAGTGTTTCTATTTTTTTGGGCCAACCGATTGAGATGGGCTAGCCCATGGGTGGCTAAATATTATTGAAAAGAAATTCATATTTAAAAGATTAAGTATGGTCCCATTCAAAACTAAAAAAATAATATTAATTAAATTTTATTTATGAAATAATTAATTAAATATATTAAGGTCATAATTATATGCAATTTGATCAAGAATTATTGAATTATTTGATCACAAATCAAAAAAATTATAGATCGCAAATCACAAATTTTATAAGTCACAACTTATTTAACGATCATAAATTATCAAATTAATTGATCACAAATTATTTCTCAATCACAACTTAATAAATTATGAATCACAATCATATTTTTTAAATCACATATTATTTATTAATAACAAATTAACAAATTTATTGGTCACAATCAACCAAATATTTGGTCATAAACACCACACCCCATCCCCACCCAGGACCACGAAACCACTGTCACCACCGCCATTACCATCACCATCACCTTTCTAGACCCCACAAACCACCACCACCACCACCACCACAACAACACCCACAACACCATCACACACCATAGTAATCGCAAAAACACCACCGCAACACCGTACCATCTGAACTCAACGTATTCGATGTTTGAACTAATAAGAGCAACCAGGGTAGTCGCAACATCGCAGCAACCAGAGCCGCATCACTCGGAAGAGCCGCGACTTCACATCAATAATGTGCCGCCGCGGGGGAAAGGAGAGATAAAAATTGGGATGACAACACCGCCGTGATTTCGCTACTTACTCCGCGATGACGACGATGAGTGGGAATTGGGATGTTTGGCCGCTGGAAGTTGTGGTGTGTGTGAGAGAGAGAGGGATGGGTGTGGAGAGATATAGAGAGAGAAATGAGGGGGGAAAGTAATTAGGGTTTGTGATGAAATTTGGTGGTATTATTAATATTAAAGATTTGAATTAATATCTAATTTTTGTATAAACAAACTTAAGATTTGATTTTTTAAGTTAGGTCTTAAAAAATTCTGATTAAGTGCAACTTCCACAAATGTATATAGCCATAAATTTTTGCGTGCTTCAACCATGTCCTATTTCAGTCAAACACTTGTTGAAGGCTTGATTGAAGCGTATTATTTGTTACAATTAATCATCGTACATCATCAACTTGGTTTCCTTGGAATTTTTTGGAACCAGAGTACTTGCTTTATGAGATGTTCAAATGTGATTCATCGATCCTTCTGAAATTAAGACATGAAAAATATGTTGTTGGTTCTTTCTTGAAATTTCATAAAGCGCAAGTGATATGGGCCTTTTGAATCTAGTTGTTTTAATGTCTTGGGCTATCCTAGGAATGGCCTTAAAGCCTAACTATCTCTAGGATTTTGCTGTAAGAACACGGGCCATTGTTTTTAAGTAAAAAGGCTCTTAAAGCCCAAAAATTAGGAACATTGCATGGTGCACCTTCAAAATTGAGTGGTTGACCATGGGAACACGTTAATACTCTGCTCGATCGACTTGTATCTAATGACTCGATTAGCATATGTAAGCTGGCATCTAGCCACCTCTCCATGCTCGCCATTTATAGTTTATAAATACGTATATTTCCCTCCTAATTGCGAATTGAACACACTTCAAACTTCACCATCTTTACATCTAAGAACAGTGTCCTACCATCCACCGGAAAATGTTGATCCGCTATGCACCACCACCCAAAATAATATCACAAACCATCTTAATGTCAGGCAGTTTGTTTGAAAACAATAAGATAAGAGAAATGTACAATTTAGTCTCTATTTGGTATGAACTATACGAATAAAGTGGATAATACACGTAAATTCACAGAGATTAGCAGTTAAATTTTTTAAAAAACTGTCATTTACAAATTATTTGTAAATTAGCCAATGGGTGAAATATAAGGAGAATTAATTGTTACCAATTTTACATTGTACATAAGATATTATCCTGCTCAGTAAAAATTGGCCACATATCGATTCCTGGGACTGCACAAAAAATCATCGTACACCTGCCTGAGGATAAAAATTGACTAATGAATAAAATACATACTCTCTCCGCCACGGGCACCATATCCAGTATTATCTCTTGCCGCTCACTACTGAGCACAGAGCACTTGTAATAT
Organism: Fraxinus excelsior; assembly: GCA_019097785.1. Classification (NCBI taxonomy): domain Eukaryota; kingdom Viridiplantae; phylum Streptophyta; class Magnoliopsida; order Lamiales; family Oleaceae; genus Fraxinus; species Fraxinus excelsior. The sequence goes on along the minus strand of CM032634.1, from coordinate 1,562,676 downwards.
AAACACAATTTAGGAAAAATTCTGATGATGAAAATGAAACCCTCAAATCTTCAAGCTCTAATCGTCGTCTTCTTCAATTTCATAGTACTTCTAGTTTTGGCAACGGCGGATCTTGACGGCGGTGGCGCCACCAGTATAGTGTTTGCTACTTTGGGAAGATCAAGTTATTCCTTTGACATCTACTCCCTCCCAATATCTGGCCCAGCGAATGAACTCAAACTCACTGATGGAGAATCTGTTAATTTCAATGGCCATTTTCCCTCTTTTTCATCATTCTCCAGAATTAATCCTCTTCTAGCCAAACATGCCCTTCCCTCTACGGCGCCATTGCTACACCTCATTTACGTTACTGAACGTAATGGGTCATCGTATATTTACCTGGATACGGTTTTCTACAGTACTGGGCCAAGATCCATACTTGAAGTTCCAACTGAGTCGAACGGGAATTATGAACGAGTGAAGGAGTTGAAGCGGTTTCAGACTCGATTGGTGGGGTCGAATCGGAGGGTATCAATGAAGGATAGGCCGACTTTAGTGGGTGAGAGTTTGATCTACGTGTCGACTCATGAGGATCCGGGTGTGCCACGAGCGAGTTGGGCTGCAGTGTACTCGACTGGGCTTTTGACTGGAGTAACACGGAGGCTGACGCCGAAACGGGTGGCGGATTTCAGCCCTGCTGTGTCTCCGTCGGGGATTTGGACTGCGGTAGCGTCGTATGGGGAGAAAGGGTGGGCCGGAGATGTTCAAGAACTAGGGACTGACATCTACGTGTTCTTGACTCAGGACGGGTCAAACCGAGTTAAAGTGATTGAGCACGGCGGGTGGCCGAGCTGGAGTGACGATTCGACTCTGTACTTTCATAGAAGATGTGAAGATGAATGGTGGAGTGTTTTCAGGGCGACTCTCCCGATTCAAAACGGACAACTCGTTGTTGGCCCGGTGGCACTTCAGCGAGTTACACCACCGGGTCTACACGCGTTCACACCTGCAGCTTCTATATCAAACAAGAGTTTCATAGCAGTGGCTACTAGAAGACCCGGATCCGACTATCGCCATATTGAGCTATTCGACGTTGTTTCAAATGAATTTACCCAATTAACTCGACCCATTTCACCAAAAGTCCATCACTTGAACCCATTTATCTCACCGGATGCTTCCCGGGTCGGGTACCACAGATGTAGAGGTGCAAGCAATGATGGGGAGAGTAACAATTTGTTACTTGAGAATCTCCAAAACCCATCATTACCCGGCGTTTCTTTATTTCGGGTTGACGGGTCATTTCCTTCGTTCTCCCCGGACGGGGAACGTATTGCCTACGTGAATTTTCCGGGTGTCTATGTGATGAACCATGACGGGTCGGGCGTACGGAGTGTTCTTACGAGAACGGCCTTTTCGACAGCTTGGGATTGGAAAAGAAAAGGAGTTGTCTACACAAGTGTTGGACCTACATTTGCTAGTGAAAGCACAAAAGTTGATATAATTTCGATAAACGTAGACGACGATGTCCCAAGCTACAAACAATTGACCACCGGAGGTGAAAATAACGCGTTTCCTTCGGCTTCACCTGATGGAAAATGGGTCGCGTTCAGGTCGGGTCGATCAGGTCACAAGAACTTGTACATAATGGATGCTATGAATGGAGAAGCAGGCAGGCTTTATAGGCTCACGGAGGGTCCATGGTCCGATACAATGTGCAATTGGTCACCAGATGGAGATTGGATTGCTTTTGCATCGGATAGGGAAAATCCGGGTTCGGGTAGCTTTGAATTGTTTAAGATTCACCCGAATGGTACCGGGCTCCAAAAGGTGATCCAAAGTGGTTCAGGTGGACGGGCCAACCACCCGTGGTTCAGCCCGGATGGGAAGTACATTGTGTTGACATCCGATTACGCAGGAGTATCGGCTGAGCCAATTTCTAACCCTCATCATTATCAGCCTTATGGTGATATTTTTGTGATCAAATCGGACGGTTCTGATATAAGAAGATTGACGCATAATTCTTACGAAGATGGGACCCCAGCTTGGAGCCCCAAATATATGAAGGCCGTTGATGTCGAATGGTCTAATGGTGGATCACAGTGTTCATTTGAAGATTGCCACTGGCTTAATATAAACACTAGTACACCGGTTGTTGAGGATCATTACTCAAGTGCACCTAAAATGCAATGTGCTCAATTATAATATGTACATTCATTTTCATTTCCTATGTCTGTACTCTGTATAATACTTAAGTGTGCATGGCGTGTTTGGTATCTTATATTGTAAATGACAAAATAAGAATAATGAATGAATAAAAGTATGTTACAATATTTTCATTTGTTTGATATCTTGACTGCTAAAATTGTAGATTTAGGTGAGTTAATCGACGATGCTACACTCTTCAAAGATTTTTTTTTTTTTTTTTTTTTTTTTCAATTGAAGAACAAAATGGGGAAGGTCAAACCATCGAGGACGGGGGACATTTGAATTGTGGTTAAAGAGTGCTTCGAATTTGTCAAGAAGTAAAATTACGTCTACATTTTTTATTAACACTATTTGTGACTTTCGCTGACTAGTGACTAGTCGCTAGCAATGTTTTTTTTTTTTTTTTGGGTAGAAAAAAGTTGTTTGTTGCCTATGATTGTCATTTAGTTTCGATGTAGAATAAAAGGCTTGCTTATAATAGATTCTTTCTTCATTCAGACAAAGGTAAGTTCTGGAAAATGCCGGCCACATTTTATATTAAATATTTTATGAATGTAATTATTTAAATGTTCAGTGAATCATATGTTATAATTTAATGTATATAATGTTGCGAAATTGTTCTCTTGTCCACAGTGAACTGATAAGACTGCACACTTATTGATGTGATAAGAGAACTTTACTTACAGTTCTCTTCAAATGTGAGAATCGTAAGTACGATTCACTTCAAGTGTGTAAGATAAGATTTCATACAATAAATAGGAGAACATTTATTTATAGGAAAATTCTATTTGTACCTAATAATTTACCTTAATCTTTTACAGAATCGACAAGTGTCGACCCCTTATTGGGGGGATGCGCCATTTGTCGATTCGATAATCCAGTAATGTTGATACATAAAACAGTAACGTATCTTATTGTGGTGTATAAAATAATATAGTGGCATGGATCAGGCTGACTGGTATAATTGTTCTTATGCAGCAACATTATTGGGGCTCGTTTTGTTAAATTATTTCACTAATTTAGTATAGTATTTTTACTTATATTTTAGGGAAAATTGCAATAGAGGTCCTTAATTAATTTAATTTTTGTAGACTTTACTCTAACTTTCAATTTGTGCAGACGAATGTCCTTAACCTTTCAAAAATATGCAGTTAGAGTCCAAATGGATGGATTTGGTCATTGGTTGACTAACAGAAGTGAACTTTAACTAATTCTAACCAAATTAAAAAGGATAAGATTGTAACTTTATTATTTTATACATAAAATAAATAAAATAATTTAAAAACTAGAAATAGAATAGAACAAAATAAAATAAGAAAAGTAAAGTAAAGTAAAGGAGAAAGAAAAAAACCGTCAACACCACCCACCCACCGGTACCATTGTCAGCATAGCCTTCCCGTCATCGCCGTCGCCGCCACCACCGCCAACACAGAGTAAAACCAAAATTGTTACATCTATCTCCATCCAAACCCTATCCCCTACCCCAAAAATCAAAATACTGCTACGCACAAACCACACCACACTACACCCGCCCATCGTCGCCACCACCACAAAATTGAAGAAGCTGAAGAGGGATAACAACAAATGTAAAATCATCCCGTCTTCTAGGTCTCCTCATTTGCTTTATCGTGCCTTCTCCTTTGGCAACAAGCATATCAACTTTGGACATGCTATTACTTTTGTGAAAATTTCCAAGGTTTGCTGATGATGAAGATCGTGTCAAAAGCGATTCTATTTTGTCTGCATTGCCATTATCTTGGTCAAAAAATTTTGCTAATCCAACAAATTGGACGTGAATGGTGGATTTGTGAAGAAATCTATTGGGTCGTTTGTGGTAGAGGTACAAAGGGGGCTGTTTGTGAAGGGAAGTTCTTGATTTTGAGCTGGACCCGCCAAATTCAGTAGAGAAATAATTTGTGGTTGTGATTTGAGGGTTTTGCTTTGTGTTGGCAAGGATGGTGGTAGCCATGGGCGATGGTGACTTGGACGACGATTTTCATTTTTGCATGGGATGGGTGGGGGTGGGGGTGGGGGTGAGGGTGTGAAGAAGATGAATGAAGAGTTTTTATTTTCTTTTAATTATTTTAAGGGATAAATGGGATAAAATGCGAAGTTACAATATTACTCTTTTTAATTTGATCAAAGTTCACTTTTGTTAGTCAATTGACGGACTCCAGCTGCATATTTTTGAAAGGTTAGAAGACATTCATTAGCACAAATTGAAAATTATGATAAAGTACAAAAATTAGAAAAGTTAGAGACCACTACTGCAATTTTCCCTATATTTTATTTCTTATGAATTTTGGTCATGACAGTGACCCATGTCCAAATTTATGGCATGAACCATGACACATACCAGATAAAATATTCAATAGTTTTGAACATTAATTTAAATTTCCAATTTATTTTACATTAAATCCAAGAATCATGTCCAAATTAGAGGAAAAAATGTTTGACGATTTTATATAAACAAGAAATAACTGCATGACAGTATACAACATTGAAAAAACAAAACAAGAACCTAGTACGTATCTAGATAGGTTACATTGTGAGAGCATGATCTATATAAATAAATGACACTAAAGAGAAAAATATCATATCCAACTTCATTGAAACACACATTATAGAGAGACATATGGGGAGCTTGCAGCAACAGCAACACCAAGTCAGTGGTGGATATAACAGCCACCAGGTTGTAGCTGTGCCGGAGACACCGCCTGGCGGCGGACAATACGATCACCGGATGCATGAGCAAAAGGTTCATGTGTTGCTTTTCTTATTTTGAGCTTCATAATCTATATTTTTTCTAATCCTTTTTGTGTTTGCGTTCAGAAGCCTGGATGGAGAAATTTTTTGTCATATGTTGGCCCGGGTTTCTTGGTCTCATTGGCATATCTTGATCCCGGAAATTGTAAGTCTCCGCGTATCTATAAGGCGCGCTTGATGTACACTACTTAATATCTTTATGTTTTGTTTGTCAATAGTATTGATGCATATTATATGATGCTGTTGCAGTGGAAACTGATTTGCAGGCTGGTGCAAACCATGGATATGAAGTACTTAATTGAAATCTTCTTCTTACTACTACTAATACCTCTCTCTCTCTCTCTCACCTTAGTTTGTACTAATATTTGATTATTTGAAATAATCAGCTACTATGGGTGATACTTATCGGCTTAATCTTCGCTCTAGTTATCCAATCTCTTGCAGCTAATCTTGGTGTAAGCACTGGTAATGACGTCAAAAACTTGCGACTAAACTTTACTGAGTTAAATACTTACATGAAACTAGTTATGGTTTTTTTTTTTTTTTTTTGAAGTTGTTTTAATATTAGCTAATGGATTTTAATTTTCTTGATTAATTTGCAGGTAAACACCTCTCAGAACTGTGCAAGGTCGAGTACCCGCGATACGTTCGATACTGCCTATGGATACTAGCTGAGATTGCCGTCATTGCAGCTGACATTCCTGAAGGCACTATTCACCTTCAAATTTTTCTATCAAAATGATTATCTTTCATATAATCTGCCAAATTTTTGGTAGTCTAAGCATGTGCCATTACACGCGCATATATACATATATGACGATTGTTTTCTTGTTGTGTAAGCTTGAATTTTTTCCGAGTAGCACTCGACTAACTTCAGAATTTTAACAGTGATTGGGACGGCATTTGCGCTTAACATACTGTTCCACATCCCGGTTTGGGTTGGAGTTCTTTGCACTGGTTTGAGTACTCTCCTACTACTTGGCCTCCAGAGATATGGGGCAAGTCCACTGTTCCTTAAAAAACGCTTAATAATTAAAAGTCGATTTTTATTTAAAACCTTTTTAAAATTAGCTTAAAAAAAAACGACCATGCTATTTGTACACCAGGGTTGACACCCCGGTGTACAGACCCCTCACAAGAGGGGGGCCCACTTAATATTGAAAACTATTTTTCGATTATTTGAAATATTTTTCATTTGAATTGACTTGGGAAATTGAATTTCAACAGGTTAGAAAACTTGAATTGTTGATAGCAATATTGGTATTCATCATGGCTGCATGTTTTTTTGGTGAATTGAGTTATGTGAAGCCTCCTGCGAAGGATGTAATGAAAGGAATGTTCATTCCTAAGCTCAGTGGCAATGGTGCAACTGGTGATGCCATTGCACTATTGGGCGCCCTCGTCATGCCGTATGGATTCGATAAATTATTTATTAAATTTTAAATTAATTTTATCGAATTCACTAAGAATAATCTTTCTGATTTCTCGACAGGCATAATCTTTTCTTGCATTCAGCTCTTGTACTCTCTAGGAAAATACCAAATTCGGTTCGAGGCATCAATGTAAGTTGATTGTCGTATTTGATATTCTGAAGTACGTGTATCAAACCTCGTGTATTTAATGGGTGTTTGGTGTAGACTAAAAGTAGATTTTAAGTGGATTGTGATAGAAATTTTTGAAATGTGTGATTGAAAAGATGTGGGACCCATGAAATATGTGATGGATATTAATCATTTGACTTTGATTTAAATTAAAATCTGATTTTAATATGAGCAAACAAGCCATTAATTTTTTTTTTCTCAGGATGGGATAGATGGTGTTGGTTGACATCCCAAGAAGCTGGTTGAATACATCAATTATCTAATTAATTATCCTGACAAGATTTTTCTGTCTTCTTTTTCATTATTGAAGTCAAAATTCAGAACTCGTAATTCGTAAGTCACCATGAATATGAAAATGGCCCACAAATTATCACATTGAATATGAAAATGACGGAATTTTATTAAAAACTACCGAAAGAGGCCACTACTATTTATTTATTTTTGGTTGTCCAATCTTCCACGGAATTAGAACTAAATTTTAGTTTGTGTTTGAGCCACATTATTTTGAAAGAATGTATTTTGAAATAGTAGATTGATGGGGATTGTGGTTAAAAAAGAAGGAAAAGTTATTGATGCGATGAAAAATATTATTTTATTGAAGAATGTGTAGTTGAAAATGAGTAGAAAAATGAAAATTTTAATTTTAATTTCGGTGAAACAGGGGCTTAGAGTGGATTAAAAGATTCACTAGGGTCACTGCCCTTTTCTCGCATCTCCGCAGTTGCTTGAGAGAGCAACAAACGAAGTGGAGGGAAGGGCGGGGAAAAGGTGAAGAACAAGTTGGATTAAGGAAAAAGATCGTTTTAATTCGAGTAAATTAGACAAAATGGAAAGAATTAATGCATTTTTTTTTGTGATGTGATAGTCAAAATATGGTTGAAAAAGAAGGAAAAGTTATCGATGTGATGAAAAATATTATTTTATTGAAAAATGTGCGGTTGAAAATGAGTAGAAGAATGAAAATGAAAATTATAATATGGCTCAAATAGGGGCTAAGAACACATTTTAAATCAAAAACTTGATCAGTGAGTTATTTATTACTTTAACCTCGAAAGGTGGTCCATCTCAAAAATATTTCATATGGATTAAAAATAAAATTAATGCATGTTCATTGATTTTTTTTTTCCCTCTTGTTTACAGGATGCATGTCGATTTTTCTTGATTGAGAGTGGATTTGCATTATTTGTAGCATTCTTGATCAATGTTGCAGTTATTTCTGTATCTGGCACGGTTTGTCTGGCCAATGATTTGTCCAAAGATAATGCAGAACGTTGCAGTGATCTAACACTCAACTCTGCTTCTTTCCTGCTCAAGGTCCAATGACTATTAGATTTATATCTCTCAACAGGACATACTTTATTACATGTCTCTCTTTTTTAATCTTCTAGTGCTGTATATTGACGCAACGCATTCTATAAACATTGCAGAATGTTCTGGGAAAATCGAGTTCTACTGTTTATGCCATTGCGTTACTAGCCTCAGGCCAAAGCTCTACCATTACTGGCACATATGCAGGACAATATATCATGCAGGTACCACTTTTTTCGAAATATTAAGTCGTTAGGGAAAAGATACCTACGCCTCGCATGCAATTCGATAGTACAACAAAGAAGAATGTGAATTTCTTTTTTTTTTCTTCAATAATGTCAAGTCGTATCTGATCATCCATACCAACGGATAGACTAACTTGATTGTTTTGATTGAATAGGGTTTCTTGGATATGAAGATGAAGACATGGCTTCGAAACTTCATGACTAGGTGCATCGCTATCACGCCTAGTCTAATAGTCTCGATTATTGGTGGATCATCGGGAGCAGGTCGACTGATCATCATCGCATCGGTTTGTGCTTAATTTTTTTTTTAACTTTTTATAGTTTTTAGATTTTACACATTTCAATTATAATCAGATTATTCTAAATGGGATTTTCTGCAGATGATACTTTCTTTTGAACTTCCATTTGCTCTCATCCCTCTTCTTAAATTCAGCAGCAGTTCCACCAAAATGGGACCACACAAGAACTCAATATATGTAAGCTCAGTTTTCTCCCTTTCTCTCAAATTTCGAATGTTTCATTATTTATTTCTACAATTTTTTACGTCGAAATTAATGATGAACGTGAAATATAAACTAAGCTTAAGTTTGAAACTCTGGACATGATATTTCATTTACATACCAAGTCTTAATCACAACAGATTTAGAGTCGACTCTGAATTATTTAGTGCCACGCTATTCAATTCTTCATTGTGTCTATAAACCTTAATGTGTTGATACCATTCTCTGTGAACAAATAGTGAAAAAAAGATCTTACAAAAGAAATCATTTTTTTTTTTTTTGCATAATTGATTAAGTTAAATTTCTGTTTGCAGATTGTGGTGTTCTCATGGATATTGGGGCTGGGAATCATATGCATCAACATATACTATTTGAGCACAGCCTTTGTGGACTGGTTAATCCACAATAATTTACCAAAAGTTGGGAATGTTTTCATTGGAATCATAGTTTTTCCTTTGATGGCTGTATATGTAATATCAGTGATCTATCTTATGTTTCGCAAAGACAAGGTTGTGACATTCATCGAACCCACAAACTTGGATCCTCAAACGCGTATGGAAAAGGGGAACATCAACGTAGATGGTGAAAACGAGTTGCAACCTGTTCCATATAGAGAGGATCTTGCAGATATTCCGTTGCCTCAATAGAGTTGCGGGAATAGAGAATTTTCATGATCAACTTCACTTTCTCCATTCTGTTTAAATTCAAAGGATGCTGTTTACCATCTATATAGCTAGTTCTAAAAAATGGTTAACAAATAAATATTTTGTTACATAGTCATTTTGTACGACGGTGTGCGCTTAAAAGCAGGTCTTTTAGCTGATTTTTGATGTGATGTGCTATTAAGAAAGGTAGCTAAAAAGGTCCCTTTTAAGCACCGTTATTATGCATACCTACGGTTTCCACATTTACAATTTACTACCTCAATTGAGGTTATAATTAGTCTGATGTCCGTGCAATGATTGATAAGTGCGTATTGGTTCATAATAAATTGAGTTTTAAGTTGTTTAATACTATAATAATAAATTCTGGGAAACTGTTTCTTCTTTTTGATTTATATACAACTAAGTTAAATCATTATTGTTTTAAGTGGCTTAATTCCTAAAAATTATAGATTTACAATTATGTATCCAATCTTTGTTTCTTGGCATTACTGTCTTCAACCTTCCGTATAATGGTATCCATGATTCCCAATGCGGATTCCATCCAAAATTTCCTTCCCTCCCTACGTGAAGTTGCACGAAATGCATGTGGAGTCCTTGAGGTGTCACTTTTGGAAGAAGTGAGTACCGTTTAGTAATGACTTGTGGAAATTCACATGCATTTGTTTTTAACAATTCTGCCCAAAACCACGAGGATACTTCTCAACAAGACTGTTGGATGTTGCTAGAACTAAAGTTTCAATGTACTCTTAACGTTAGACTATTCTTGAATGATGGGGTTCGAGTAAAGAAATGGAAAAAGAATTTTTGAATGGTCGACGTTAGAGGGTCTTCCAAGCATATTTCTTAGACAAAATGTTTTGGCACGTACTAGTAGACAAACTTTTTTGTTCCCTTGAATCTCTTTTAGTCTCTAGCTATTGCCGAGAACGCCAAACCTACCTCCAGAGATTCCCCTACCTAGCTACTACTTGTTGGTTTAGATCAAAACTTACCACCGTAATGATAGTTAAAAGAGCGTGTTCTGCAAAACTCTCAAATTGATAAAAACCTTCTCAGAATTAGGTATTTAGACAGCTTAAATAGCGAGACCGTGCTCTCTATAAATAGAAGATGCAAGTGAAAGAAATGGTATCCAAACTTAATCGAAATATACTTAATACACAGACAGTCTATGGGGAGTTACACTAGCCATTGAGTGGTGAGAACCACCACCACCAAGTAGTATTTATGGGGTAAACATCCCGGCCGGTGTTGCTAGCCAGGCAACAAGCAATATGATCTAAAGATTCATCTACAATAGGTCTTTCCCACTCTCTTTTTCTCTCTTCCATTACTGTCTTGTCTTTCCTTATTTTCAGCTACATAAATCAATTTGTCCAATTACCCTTTTGTCTTTGCATTTTTGAAGCCTGTAAGGAGAAATTTGTTGTCATATTGTGGCCCTGGGTTCTTGTCTCATTGGCATACCTTGATCAGGGAACTAAGTCTCCAAACTGGGATGTGGAACAGTATCTGAAGCACAAATGCCGTCCCAATCAGTCACACGTAATTAAAAAGTAAAAAGCAAACAATAATTTGGTCAAATTTATGTGATTTTTAAAGTTGTTTTCATGTTAATTACTGGTGTTTGATTTCTTGCTTTATTTGCAGACAAACACCTCTCAGAACATTGCTAGGCTGAGTACCCAAATATATTTGATAATGCCAATGAATATTAGCAGCTGATCATATTTGTGAAACACTCGACTAAAGAATTTCAAATGAAATCCTTCCCTTTTTAATTACTTGTAACAGTGGAAAATGACATTTGCACTGAATATTCATGGAGAGTTCGATCCTAGCTCAGGATAAACGCTCACAGCATGCTTAACACATGCAAGTTGGATGAGTACCGGTGTTTCAAGTGGCAGATGGGTGAGCATGTATGCCAATAGACCAAGAAACCAGGGTCAACAAATGGCAATAAATCTCTCCATCCAAGTTTCTGAATGCAAACATAACTAAGGGTTGTACATGAATCTCATGATCATATAATGTTTCTTGTCCGGGCTAGAACTGCCAGCTGGTGCCGACTCCAACATGGATACTACGTGGTGGTGGTTATTTCCACCACACACTTGGTGTTCCTATTGCTGCAAGCTCCTGATATATCTTTCTATAATGTTGGTGTTTCAATTATGTTGGATATACTTTCTTTTGTTTGTGTCTTCTATTTATATATAGCATGATCTCATAATGTAACACGTATGACTATGCAACGGTTAGTTTTAAATTCATGATGATATTTATGAGTTGAGAGAATTGTGAGTGTGTTTAGATTTATATTTCAGTTTTCTATTTCTTTGCAAAGGTATTTCAACACAGTATCCCAATATTAATATTACTATCAGATACTCATAAAAGATTAAGATATGAATCTAGTAAGCCATAGAAGAGAAGACGGGGATTTATAGCATTAACTTTGTTCGGCGGATAGATCTACTCTTCCTGATGAACGAACTGATTCTGTACAGTTCAATAAACCTAGTTGATTTCATTTCATTACAATCATAGCAGCAATCATTGTCATTTACATTGAGCTTCAATCAACAAATCTTTACGAATTCCCGGACAAGGGTCGCCTCCAAACTTTTGATACGACTGAGGGATAGTGCATCTCCTCTTTCCTACACAAGCCTGTGTAAGACATTGAAAAAACAGAATGTTTAAATCGACATCGAAACACAACGAACTGCTTCACGAGTGGTAATTGAATGAAATGGAGACAAATTTAAATGGCCTGTCCCATAAATGGATTTATAAAACTGGATCGAAGTAGACTGTGCTCACCCCTAATATTAGTGAATGTTACAGATAAAGTTTTACCTTCTCCACAACATCAGTAGAATTCGATGAGTGACAACTTCCAACAGCATAACCTTCACAGTTACCCGAAGGGCTTCCAAAACTTGCAAATAAAATTTTGGAAATGTGTCTTTTTGGAGGACAGCTGAGCTGAACTTTAGGTCTTCTTCCATAATGCATTTTCCCCTTATTCTGGCTTAGTGTTTGTTTTGTCCATGTCATCATCGGAGGTGGATTAGAATCCGACACATGTCCACATACTTTTGTAATCGAAACTGTGCCTATTGATACGCCTAGAGGGTTGCCAGATTCTTCTTCAAACAGGACTAACAGGTTGTTAGTAGGTTTGAGGAAAGATCTTGGTATATGGTACCTGAAATGATAAGCTGGAGAGTGAAACTCGACAAAAAGAAGAGGTCAAGAGTACACATGTAACATGTTATTTTTGTAACAACGTACCATATTTGTGAGGGAGAGCCACCTGGCGTACGAAATGAGATCCAATACCGGCCAATACTTCGGCCATTAATCCATGCTTCACCTTTTCCCATGGAGCCGAGGTTTATAGCGACAGGATCAGTACCCACGGGGGAATCAAAATTGGTCTGATGAGAGGCAATTAAGTTAAAAAAAAATGCGAAACTGGTTATTGTAATGTCATATTTCCATTAAAATTTTCAAACGAGATAAGATATAAAAAAAATACTTTATAACTATGTCAATGGGTGTTCAAGAGCCAAGTTCTCTGTGCTAAACATGTGTTACCTTGTACCATGTTATCGGCTGAGGTGAAGGCACATGGCTTCTCCATTGGACATTACTTGATCCTTTCTCTGTGTAAATTTGTAGTCTCTCCCCCAGCAATCCAATCTTTATAACATATATAAAACTCAGTTTTAACTTTTAATATTGACGAGTAGACGTATTTTATATAACAACGAAAAAGGATTCACATAGTTAATCGCATGTCTCTAGGAAATTAAATACCTCATATCCCCAAGAATACTTCGCCAAATTGTGAAGTTTATTATTTTCTCGAATGGTGACAGCTTGCAATCCAGCAGCCCTACGCTCAAGAAAAGCCCCCGAATCCTACCATTACAATATAAAGTCTGAGAAGTAACTCTACAGAGCTAATCTAAGGTATACTAAAAAAATTTCATCATAAAATGATTCGCGTGACAAGCCCAAATTCCAAAAGTTGTTTCAGACTTAAGTCGAAGAGGTTGTTGGAATTTTGTCCTGAGATTCAAAAAAAAAAAAAAAAAAAAAGACGGGGATTGTACTGGAAATGGGAAAATTAAGGTAATATATTACCGGCAGTCCAACCGTTGCGCTCAGCAACGAGATGTGGTTCACACCATTATTTAAAATGATGTTGGTTTCTAGTGTGAAACCTGGATTACTTTTCGAACCATGTTCAGAACCTATAAAGGAAAGTAAAATGCAATAATTAGCAATTATCTTTCATTGTCATAAGGCAATGAACACCATCAATACACATATAAGTTCTATGATAGCCTCTTTTGTTACTGCAATCATCTGTATACTGAGCATTTGTATCATTATAAAATTTTGTGCATTAGTTCACGAACGGCTAATCATAAAAATTCATGTTCAACGAAGTATTTAAAGCATGGCACTTACCTACAAGTACTCCATTGACAAATGTACGTAAAACATGTCCCAATGAGTTCAAGCTCAGCACAGATTTTGAGCCATTGGATTGCTGAAAACTGTAAGTAGGCATCATGCTGTTAGTATACGGAAAAAGTAAATGTACCATTAAAGTACTGAAAGTACGACATTTTTGAACTTACCTGGCAGTGTACCATAGATAATCGGATACATCTTTTGTCGTATTCATTTGTTCTAACAATACATCGGACCTAATCGAAGTATCTTCAAATGTGGGAATAACTTCTTTGTATTCCTCCCACCTTTTTACAGAGTCGAACTTCATAGTTGGTTGCCTAGATCTTGTGTTAACTTGAGTGTTTACCTGTTGCACATTAGGATAGTAAATTTTAACGCTTGTTTGGTTAAGCTCTGCTTGCTAAAAAGCTCATCAAATTTCATTTTAAACTACACATTTCATTGGATCACAACTTTTATTGATTTTTCACCACTTTTCATGGGACCATCCAGCTTTTATCAACTTCTATTAACTTTTGCAACATCAAACAGCACCTAACTTCTACATTGGAAAACGTAGAGAAAAAAATTTGAAGAATTCTAGATTTGGCTAGAACTGTATAAGAGTTTTTAGTTCAAGGATTTGTAGCTTTAATACATGCCTTAGCAGTGTTAAACACTACGGTTTTGCAGTCAGGCAAGATGCTAATTGATTTCGGAGGCAGATGATATGTCAAATTTTGAAATTTGACAAAGGCATTTTTGCCATAGGCATTCACAAGAAAGGCTGCACATGCTCCCGAACGTCCGCGATAGACATAGGCCTGTTCAGAAAATACGAGACAAGTAAATAGTACTTCGATTGCACCATACATCAACATCTAAGAAGCGTTGGGATTTCTCGAGATCCTTACCTCTTGTAGTGCACCTAAAGAGAAATTACTTGGTGCTCCATAAAGCAGAGTTGTTGAGCATAGCTTTATAGCAGCATGTAGCTCCTTCAGATGACCCCATTTTGGCTGCCTTATCAAACCTAAAAATTTTGCAGATATTAATATTATGAATAGAATTAGTTGGAAAAATCAAGTTTTGATGTAAATTTGTATGGCATACCATACTCGTCGAGGGGAGCTTGATCGTAGTAAGCTGTTATGATAAATGATGATGCGGTTCTCCCGAAATTAGTTCCTCCATGATACTGAAGTGATAAAAGAGTATAGGCAATAAGTATCTCGAGATTTGGCATGGCCCCATACCAGAAGGGAGTAAAATCGAATACTTACCATATAGTAATTGATGAAACTGCCCTTCTTTTTAAGAATGAATAGAACAACATTGTATGCAATGTCCTCTGCTGATCTTATCTTTGTAATATTGCCATAGATATCATAGCTTAAGACAAGAAACAGTAACAAGAATATGTTCAGAAAATTGTCTCGTTCTTAATAACATTAAACAAAAAACATAGGATTCTAAGATCTTACAAATGTGTCCAATTTTCAGTCCACAGTGCTGGCTTGTTTGGCGAGTTTGGTCCAACAAATGTCTCTCCACATCTCATCCCATTGCATGTATTTATCTGCACATTTTGAGTCTTAGTCTCCAATTTCAAATCATGAATAAAGCCAGAACAAATTCACATGATAACTTAATCAAAACACATCAGGCACGATGGATTGTACATGATAACTGACAAACACGTAAGCTCCTTTATCAGTCTCGTCTAGTGTATCAGACATAGCGTACAAGAAAAGATAATTATCTAAATACATTGAAAATAAAAAGTTATTTAAAAGTATTTACCATGGGATCAGGAGCATTGTCTTGCTTGCACATCACCCATGGCACACCAGTCCCGAGGTCATTCGCCATCTTCGCCGCCCAAATAACGTATGGCGGCCCTTTCTCACGGAAGGCTTTTTCTACATTCTGGTACTCGTTTTCAATCTGCTTATAATCAAATGCTCAATTTTGTTAACTTAATTTCTATAATTGTATGGAATAAGTTGGAAAAATAGTGAGATAAAAATTCTACCTGAGAAATTATTATAGGACCACCTTGTGAAGCAAACAACTTCTCTGATTTCAACATATTCACTATTTTTGTCGTAAAACTCTGCATGTAAAACTGCAACAAATAATAGCAGACTAATATCAGTTACACGACTGAACAAGATTAAAAAAGAGTTGCACGTCTAACATAATTTATAATTTTATTATCAAATATGTCGTGAAGGGATAGTACCTTAAATGGTTCATTGTCAGATCGAAATACGATGTTGGGGATGTCGTGCAACCAAAACGGTAGGCCTCTGCACGCAGTTGTTCGTCAATATTTTTACTTTCTAGAAAAATAACTTTTAAATACAGTTAAAAAGGTGCTCTTAATGTCTAACACCAAATTATAGTCGGCCAAACCACTTTTTATATACACACTTCATGATGTCCGTAAGTAATACTCACTTATCGACCACTAATTCTATCTATCTATCTATAATTTAAACAAATTAAAAACAATTATCCAACATGCTTTCATTGTAATTAGATTTTCACTTACCCATAAGACCATTCACTCTCAATGAAGGGCCCAATCCGAAGGCATACATAGAGACCTTGAGCTTGGATTTGCTTGATGAAGCTCACTATGTCCCGTCTTCCACTGAAATCATACTAAAAATTCCATACAATATGCACATTAATGAAAATGTATTTGTGCATACATACACACTTATGATGTACCATGTACGTTCGTAGTTTTGTATTTATAAATGTGTGTGCATATTCGGGCGCGAGACGTTGGGGATTAACCTTTCCTAGTTCGGGCTCGTGAAGGTTCCAAAATACATAGGTATCGATCACATCTAGGCCACCTAGTTTGGCTTTTGCTATTAGAGACGGCCACATCTGTGAAAAAAAAAAAAATTACAAATTCAATCGATTTCAAGTTTGTGAGAATCAATTTGGAAGCATATGCATTCCCTTAACATGGTTAAATTCACAATGAATTTACAAAATTTCAATAAATGTTTCATTTTTTTTGTTGACGTAGGAACTCGCAGTCGCTATCTGTCAGCGGAGCCCCGACCACCTCGAAGGGGCGGAGGTCCGACCACTGTGTAGGTTGAAAAGTGTATTAGGTGTGTAACATAAGGGTACATTTGACATACTATATTAGATCAGATAAGGATTAATTTAATCTTATGTGACAGTTGGTGCAATTAATACCCGAATGTGTGCTGTAGGATAAAATTAGTCACATTAATATGAAACAACAATCAGATTTAAATACTTCACCTAATTGGGCTGACTTTTTAAAATTATTATCCTAAGTTCTAAATACTAGTATTTAGAGCACAGAAAGTCCAAACGAGCAATTCCATCAGTCCAAAGTTCAAAAAGGAAATCGAATTCCAAGATTAGTATTCTCAAATGAAAGTCGTCATTTTGTGAAGACGCGTTGAGGGCAAAACATACAGCATCGCTTAAATGAATAATATAAAAAATCTTGATTTACTCCTCTCAACAAATTTATTTTTAAAAGAAAATTCCAAAAAAAAATTCGCAAAATAATAAAATTTTATTAAAAAAAAAAAAAAAAAACGAAGGAATGATCTCATAATTATTCCAAAGTGCACTTTATTAAAGTAGTTTAACTTTTACATGTAATAAGACGAGGCTTTTTCCTTGCTTTCTTGCCTCCGTGACGAATCCTAATCAAAATGTTTGAAAAGGCCTAACCATCATGGTTTCTTCTTTCTTACACGACTCATACGTTAACAGATAACTTACCCAAAATGATAAAATAAACACGTAAAAAATGATATCGATTAAAAAAAATATATTGTATGCATCTATTTCTTAGAGCCCGCTTGGTACCGATTAAAATTCAATTAAAATTGAAAATATAGTCGTTATTGGGTCTCATTTGTCTAATAAAAGTCAACAATAACGACTAATTTTTCAATTTTAATCCGATTTTAATCTCTACCAAACGGGCTCTTAATACTAAAAATGTGGAAATATTTAAAAAATCTAAATTTGAATGTGAGACTTAGAAGTTAGACACCAAGTTTGACAATTTTTGCTGGCAAAATGTCATTTGCCAATTTAAAAGAAAAAATAATTTTCTTGCACACAATTTTTTTGAAAACAAAGGTAATATCAACAATGATGCAAAGGAAGAATCTTTTGGGAATAATTTTCTAAATGTCATTTTCTTGTAAGTTTTTTCATGTGACACTATCTTTCTGTCACGAGATTCTGCCTTCAAATCAATCTTTTTTTCTGTAATTCTCTTGGGATTATCAATCCAAAAGGTATTTTCAATTAATGGAAGAATTTAATTCCATCGTTAAGAAGCCAAAAACACAGAAATACACAAAACCCAGGGTGAGAGAGAGAGAGAGAGAGAGAGAGAGAGAGAGAGAGAGTACATCAGGGGTGCTTCTAGGATAATGAATTGAACCAGAAAACAAGAGCTGTCGCTGGCCGTTGATGATCAGAGACCTGTCATCGTAAGTCACGCTGCCACCACTAACGCCGCCCGTCACCGCCGCCACTATGCACAACCACCCCAACGACCACCACAGGGACATTTCTTGATTCTTACCAACTCTTTGAAAACTGGAAACCAATAAATGTATACCAAACAAATGGCTTCAGATTTCAATTACAATCTAAAATGTAAAAGTTTATAATCACAAAAATGGTGAAAATATACGGACTCTCTCTCTCTCTCTCTCTCTCTATTCATAAATGCATTAGGTGTGTTCTCATGCAGATGGCAAAAACCTTTCATATGAATGCAAAACTCTCTCTGTATCTAAAATTTGGTTATGACTTAGAAGCAAAGAAGAGATGAATTTATGCAGAAGGCAAGTTGAAGTCTTGAAGCAAGTACTGTAATATGCATGAAATCTTGGCCCAATTTATGCCATGATAAAAGTAAACGTGCCTTTGTTGAGTTTATTCTCCGAAGGAAATAAAATTTTACACTATTTTCATTTTCATTTTCATTTTCATGTATATATAGGTAGTTATACATATCCAGAAGGGTGGTGGGTTGGCGTGAAGAAGGTAGGACTAACAAGGTGTCCTCAATTGTAATGGATTTTAAAAATATTTCTAAATTTAGTTGTCATCAACTGAGATTTTAATGAAATACATTAAAGTTTAGGTGTTTCCAATTAAAAGTGTAAAATTTTAATGAAGTCCTTTAAAATTTAGGTATCCTCAATAATTAATAGATTTACAAAGATTTCATAATAGAATGATTTTAAAAGATTTGGTTGAATTTCTAATTTAAAAATACATATAACCAATTTTTTTTTAAATTTCATCATATTTGATGAGATTTTTATGGAATTTGCATAAATCTATTCAAATTCACGAAATTCATTAGAATTTATAATCTCTTAAAATCCATCAAAATTTTAGTTGAGTACACTCCCGTAGAACATTTTCATAATTCCCAGGTGTCATTAATTTTTACAAGACAGAGAGAAATACAAAAGGGTGTGTAAAACAACATGTGACAGTTAAATGTTTAGATGAAAACAAGAAAAAATAATATATGCATGACTTAATTACCAAGGAAACTAGCTTTTGTGTGAACCAAGAAATAAATTTTGTTAATAGTGTATTTAAAATATTAATTATAACACTTTTTTTTTATTAGATCTTATAATCAATATTCATTAATTAGTTTTGTATTAATAATAATGGATAGAATTAATCAATTAGGGGACTAATCTTTTGATGGATTTTAGGAAAAATTGTAGCAACGGTCGCAAACCTTTAAAATTTTAGTAGACTTTACCATAACATTCAACAACGAAAGTCTCAAACATTTGAAAAAATAGCAATTGTAGTCAAAATGGATGGAATCCATCCATTTTTTCATTAATTGACCAAAAAAAATGATTTTGACCATATTTTAACAATTTTTAAAGGGGTAGAATAGTAACTTTACAATTCCCTATTATAAACAATTAAAATATTATATCAAGAATTTAAAGGGAAAAAAAAAAGGAAAAGGAAAAATAAATTGAAACTTCTTTCCCAACCCTGCTGCCCTTACCTTCCAATCCCACAATCAAAATTAAATTTCATTATTCTAAAAAACTCGTCTAAGCGGCACTTAGGCTCGAAACGCGGACAAAACGTCTTGTTTCACATCTAGGTACTTTTTTTTTTAATTTATAAACAACTGAATTTTTTAATCATCTCGTTCATCTTCCATAGGCGAGCTTTATTAAATTTTTTATTTATTTTTTTCTTTTTAAAGCCTTGTATTTGACTTTAATTTATTAACTTTTATGTTTTTAAAAAAAAAACATTTCATTTGAGGTTAATTTCAAATTTTTAAAAGACTTTATATGTATAAAAGTTAAAAATGACTATTCAATAAAAAAGTTTAAATAAGATTAAGCTACGATATTATCTACAGATGTAATTACGATCTTGAAACTCGTTATTTTGTTGAAAACTCCGAAACCATATATGAAATTCCTATAGATCTATAAGTGATACTTTTTAGTTGAAAATTTAGACTATGAAAAATAGTATAATATTTGCATTTCAAAAATTTGAAAATTGTATAATTAACTAATTATAGAAGTTATTAGTAAATACAGTATTTTATAATTTTAATTATTAAATAATTTTTAAATGATTGAAGATTTAAATATTATTAAAAATAAAATAAAAACGCTTTTTACGTCTACTTAGGTTTGATTAAGCTCGTCGGGGCTTGAAATTTCGCCCACTTTACACTTTAGAACACTAGTAAAAACCCACATCCCACCGTCAACCGATCAGCCATCACCTCACTATTCGTTGTTGTCTCGTCTCACAACCACCACCTAGGAGTGATGACACTTTGGTAAATGTTATTGATGATTGAGGGTGATTATGTCGACTTCGTACCCGAGCTCGAGGAAGTAACCCGAGGAGTAACCGCCCTATTTGACCCATTTAGTCCTTCCCTCCTCGGTATGTGTCCTCGGGTATGATGATCCCCGAGCTCGAGGCATCACCTCCTATAACCTCTCTCCGATGCAGTGCCCCTTTTCGTCAGTCTGAACCAGAGAGAAGAGTCCTACTAGCAATGTACTACCCCATCCCTTAAGAGTCCTACTCTTATCCAAATACGTAGGAACACAAAACTTACCATAGTACAGTCCTAACCACACTAGAAGTCCTAGATATGGCGTACTCCTTGCCACTCCGAAATACCTCCAACCCCTATAAATACACCATTCATCTCCATTAATCAGGTACGCTTTTACATACAATTCAGAGCATATATTTTCTGGTGGTTCGCTTTCTGACTTAAGCATCGGAGGGGCAACGAGGACACTCCTCGACGCCTTTGTTTCAGGTACAAGGAAGCTCTTGTTCGTGCCCTTTTAGTCGACCAGCTCGGATCTCATCAGGTGCGATTTTTGGTAGCATCATTGGCGCCGTCTGTGGGAAACGCTACCAAAAGTCATGGTCAACACACGTTCAGGTCTTCCGCAAGCAAGTTCGTCTGCACCAAACCAGCCGCCACTCATCGACCCCACGGTCCAGCAGGAGGAGCCACCCGCATTGCCCTAATGCGCAGGCGTTTGAGGAACTCCGCCAACAAGTGGCGGCGTTAACCCAGTTGCTAAGCCAGAGGAATGACCGACCGGCAACTGAACTTCCGCCGGAACCGACGGTCGGACAACAAGGAGTTTTTATGGAGGATGCTCGTGCCCGGGATATGCACGAAGTACACTACAACGATGGTTCCGGGGCCTCGGGTGTCCCACAAGCCCAGGCTTCGGGATTGATAACCATGGACTCGAACGAGTTGGCCAGGATCATCAAGGAGGGAATCGCCGCTGGGTTGCAGAAAAAGACCCAGGGGATATCAGGATTTGCCCCGAACACTCCATTCACGCCAGAAGTCCTCTCATTCCCACTACCAAACAGATTTAAGCTCCCCCGCATGAGGGAGTATGACGGAACGACAGATCCCATCAACCATCTCAACGTATACACCGATGTCATGAATCTGCAGGTGGCCCCAGACCCCGTGATGTGCAAGGCTTTCCCCCAAACCTTGACTGATGCTGCCAGGGATTGGTTCTCTACCCTGGAGCCCAACTCCATTGCCTCGTTCTCCGATCTGGCTGATAAATTCTCCGCCTTCTTTGCTAGTAGCAAGCGTATAAGGAAGACAACGGCCTCCCTCATGCAGCTGAGGCAGGGGCCCAATGAGACACTACGCAATTTCATGACAAGGTTCAACAAGGAAAGACTTCAAATACCCGACCTCCACATCACTGCAGCAATCTCCGCCCTTACCTACGCCATCAGGTGCGAGGTTTTCAAAATGTCATTGTCCAAGAATCCACCAAGGACCGTGACCGAGCTACTTACCCGAGCAGAAAAGTATATCAACATGGAAGAAACACTGAACCCGAGGAGAAATTCTCACCCGAGCTCTGATAAACCCGAGCCCAGAAGGCAACGCGACTTCAATCATCGGCCGGAAGAAAACCATCGGTCGGAAGCAAACATGGGAAGGCAAAACCGGGATGTGCGTCCGGCATCGCTCACTCGCCTGAACACTTCAAGGTCAAATATTCTCATGGAAATCAAAGATATGAAGGGGTTCAAATGGCCTGCACGGATGCAGACACCTCCGAACACTCGGGATAGGAGTAAGTATTGTGATTACCACCGGGATCACGGCCACACAACCGAAAACTGTAACGCCCTTCAGCAAGAGATCGAGGCTTTGATAAGAAGAGGGTTCCTAGGCTCATACATTGGTCGTGACAAGCGACCAAGGAACAGAAGGGAGGATGTGAAAGACCCCGAAAGGAAGGGGAATGACAAACCAACCGCAGGGACGATCAACATCATAGTTGGAGGGATAGCATCAGGTGGAGACTCCAATAGGGTGCGTAAGCAGTACGCGAGACAGTATAACCCGAACAGGAGGGCGATTGGGGATAAGGAAGAGATCACGTTCGGACCACAGGACTTGGAAGGGTTGTCACACCCGCACGATGATGCTCTAGTTATATCAGCAATCATAGCTAACTTTGATGTGAAGAGAATCTTAATTGATAATGGGAGCGCGGCCAACATACTATCCCTTGAAGCATACTCTCAAATGGGGATTTCGGCCGACCAACTGAAAACAGTCCAGACCCCGTTGCAAGGGTTCGGGGGAGGCACAATCATTCCAGAAGGCGTTGTCAGTCTACCGCTAACATTGGGGGCAAATCAGAGACAGGTAACCGAACTTACATCTTTCCAGGTTGTACGTGTTTCAATGGCTTATAATGCCATCTTGGGGAGACCGTTGCTCAATCAGATCAGGGCCATAGTCTCTACTTTCCACCTCGCTATGAAATTCCCAACCAGTAAGGGGGTAGGGGTCGTTCGCGGAGATCAGACAGCTGCTAGGCACTGCTATGTCGCAAGTGTCCGGAGAATCACGTCCAATATCATGCATATATCATCATCCGAGCCCGAGCCCGACCATAGAGGGAGACTCGCTCCCGTCGAAGGACTGGTAGAGCTCGAGCTCGAGCAGGGTAAGAAGGTGACGGTTGGTCAGGGTTTGGATACTAGCCTCAAGTCTGCACTGGTAGTTTGCTTATCCCGGAATTTGGACGTGTTCGCATGGAATGTGGAAGACATGCCAGGGGTTGACCCTAGTGTGGCAGTTCACAAACTAAATATCAACCAAAGTGCTAAACCGGTCAAGCAGAGGAAGAGACAGTTTGCACCAGAACGTCGAGAGGTGATACGCGAAGAGGTTGACAAGTTAATAAAGGCCGGGTTCATAAGGGAAGTCCAGTATCCCGATTGGCTCGCCAACGTAGTACTTGTGAAGAAGGCCAACGGCAAATGGAGAGTTTGCATTGACTTTACCGATCTTAACAGGGCATGCCCGAAAGACAGTTACCCCCTACCTCGAATAGACAACTTGGTGGACATGACATCGGGTCATAAGCTGTACAGCTTCCTGGACGCATTCTCTGGATATCACCAAATCCACATGGCCGAGGAGGATCAGGAGAAGACATCTTTCATGGCCGATTCCGCCATAAATTGCTACAAGGTCATGCCCTTCGGATTGAAAAATGCAGGGGCAACATATCAGAGATTGATCAACAAAGTCTTCGCTAAGATGATTGGGAGGAATGTTGAGGCCTACGTTGATGACATGGTGGTCAAGAGCAAAGAGATCGGACATCATATTGAAGACCTGGAAGAAGTATTTGCTACTCTTCGCAAGTATAAGATGAAGTTAAACCCGGCCAAATGCGCTTTCGGAGTCGCCTCGGGAAAATTCTTGGGGTTCATGATCACTCATAGGGGAATCGAGGCAAATCCAGACAAGATACGAGCGCTGGCATCCATGGAGCCCCCTCGAAGCAAGAAGGATGTACAAAAGTTGACAGGACGGGTGGCGGCTCTAAACAGGTTCACGTCTAGAGCAGCGGATAGATGCTTCCCCTTTTTCAAGGCTCTTAGAGGAAGTCATAACTTCGAATGGACAGAGGACTGTGAAAGAGCATTCCAAGAACTGAAACAAGCATTGGCAACGCCTCCGATTCTCACGAAGCCCGAGCCCGGTGATACGTTGTTTCTATACTTAGCAGTATCTCGAAATGCGGTAAGTGGAGTATTGGTGAAAGAGGTTAACAAAGCACAACAACCCATCTACTACGTGAGCAAGGTATTACTTGATGCGGAGACCAGGTACACGTTGGCCGAGCAGCTGGCTCTTGCGTTGGTAGTGGCAGCCCGGAAGTTGCGACAATATTTCCAATCTCACCCCATTGTGGTGCTCACTAATCAACCACTGAGGCATATACTCCAGAAGCCTGACATGTCGGGAAGGTTAGTAAAATGGGCAGTCGAGCTGGGAGAATTTGATATTGAATTCAAACCCAGGCCCTCGATCAAGGCACAGGCCTTAGCCGATTTCATAGCTGAACTCACGCCAAGGCCTCGGGGGACAGGGGACGACCCGAACAGCATTGCACTGAAGGTATGGGAAATATTCGTTGACGGGGCATCGAACTCCTCGGGATCGGGGGCAGGGGTCATCATCACCAGCCCAGACAGACAAACAGAAATACAATGCGCGCTCCGATTTGAATTTGACGCTACGAACAACGAAGCAGAGTATGAGGCCGTTATAATTGCGCAAGAGCTTGCCAGTAAGCTTGAGCTTGAGCACATAAAGATATACAGTGAGTCGTTGTTGGTGGTTGGGCAGATTGAGGGATCATTCGAAAGAAAAGATGAAAAGATGAGTATGTATTGTTTAAAGGCTCACGATCTCCAGAGGCGGTTTAGAAGCTGTGAGATCATAAAAATTCCACGA
>CM032634.1:1476320-1537535 GCA_019097785.1 Fraxinus excelsior | reverse complement strand
TCTAGTGTATCAGACATAGCGTACAAGAAAAGATAATTATCTAAATACATTGAAAATAAAAAGTTATTTAAAAGTATTTACCATGGGATCAGGAGCATTGTCTTGCTTGCACATCACCCATGGCACACCAGTCCCGAGGTCATTCGCCATCTTCGCCGCCCAAATAACGTATGGCGGCCCTTTCTCACGGAAGGCTTTTTCTACATTCTGGTACTCGTTTTCAATCTGCTTATAATCAAATGCTCAATTTTGTTAACTTAATTTCTATAATTGTATGGAATAAGTTGGAAAAATAGTGAGATAAAAATTCTACCTGAGAAATTATTATAGGACCACCTTGTGAAGCAAACAACTTCTCTGATTTCAACATATTCACTATTTTTGTCGTAAAACTCTGCATGTAAAACTGCAACAAATAATAGCAGACTAATATCAGTTACACGACTGAACAAGATTAAAAAAGAGTTGCACGTCTAACATAATTTATAATTTTATTATCAAATATGTCGTGAAGGGATAGTACCTTAAATGGTTCATTGTCAGATCGAAATACGATGTTGGGGATGTCGTGCAACCAAAACGGTAGGCCTCTGCACGCAGTTGTTCGTCAATATTTTTACTTTCTAGAAAAATAACTTTTAAATACAGTTAAAAAGGTGCTCTTAATGTCTAACACCAAATTATAGTCGGCCAAACCACTTTTTATATACACACTTCATGATGTCCGTAAGTAATACTCACTTATCGACCACTAATTCTATCTATCTATCTATAATTTAAACAAATTAAAAACAATTATCCAACATGCTTTCATTGTAATTAGATTTTCACTTACCCATAAGACCATTCACTCTCAATGAAGGGCCCAATCCGAAGGCATACATAGAGACCTTGAGCTTGGATTTGCTTGATGAAGCTCACTATGTCCCGTCTTCCACTGAAATCATACTAAAAATTCCATACAATATGCACATTAATGAAAATGTATTTGTGCATACATACACACTTATGATGTACCATGTACGTTCGTAGTTTTGTATTTATAAATGTGTGTGCATATTCGGGCGCGAGACGTTGGGGATTAACCTTTCCTAGTTCGGGCTCGTGAAGGTTCCAAAATACATAGGTATCGATCACATCTAGGCCACCTAGTTTGGCTTTTGCTATTAGAGACGGCCACATCTGTGAAAAAAAAAAATTACAAATTCAATCGATTTCAAGTTTGTGAGAATCAATTTGGAAGCATATGCATTCCCTTAACATGGTTAAATTCACAATGAATTTACAAAATTTCAATAAATGTTTCATTTTTTTTGTTGACGTAGGAACTCGCAGTCGCTATCTGTCAGCGGAGCCCCGACCACCTCGAAGGGGCGGAGGTCCGACCACTGTGTAGGTTGAAAAGTGTATTAGGTGTGTAACATAAGGGTACATTTGACATACTATATTAGATCAGATAAGGATTAATTTAATCTTATGTGACAGTTGGTGCAATTAATACCCGAATGTGTGCTGTAGGATAAAATTAGTCACATTAATATGAAACAACAATCAGATTTAAATACTTCACCTAATTGGGCTGACTTTTTAAAATTATTATCCTAAGTTCTAAATACTAGTATTTAGAGCACAGAAAGTCCAAACGAGCAATTCCATCAGTCCAAAGTTCAAAAAGGAAATCGAATTCCAAGATTAGTATTCTCAAATGAAAGTCGTCATTTTGTGAAGACGCGTTGAGGGCAAAACATACAGCATCGCTTAAATGAATAATATAAAAAATCTTGATTTACTCCTCTCAACAAATTTATTTTTAAAAGAAAATTCCAAAAAAAAATTCGCAAAATAATAAAATTTTATTAAAAAAAAAAAAAAAAAACGAAGGAATGATCTCATAATTATTCCAAAGTGCACTTTATTAAAGTAGTTTAACTTTTACATGTAATAAGACGAGGCTTTTTCCTTGCTTTCTTGCCTCCGTGACGAATCCTAATCAAAATGTTTGAAAAGGCCTAACCATCATGGTTTCTTCTTTCTTACACGACTCATACGTTAACAAATAACTTACTCAAAATGATAAAATAAACACGTAAAAAATGACATCGATTAAAAAAATATATTGTATGCATCTATTTTTTAGAGCCCGTTTGGTATCGATTAAAATTCAATTAAAATTTAAAATATAGCCGTTATTGGGTCTCACTTGTCTAATAAAAGTCAACAATAACGACTAATTTTTCAATTTTAATCCGATTGTAATATCTACCAAACGGGCTCTTAATACTAAAAATGTGGAAATATTTAAAAAAGTATATCTAAATTTGAATGTGAGACTTAGAAGTTAGACACCAAGTTTGACAATTTTTGCTGGCAAAATGTCATTTGCCAATTTAAAAGAAAAAATAATTTTCTTGCACACAATTTTTTTGAAAACAAAGGTAATATCAACAATGATGCAAAGGAAGAACCTTTTGGGAATAATTTTCTAAATGTCATTTTCTTGTAAGTTTTTTCATGTGACATTATCTTTCTGTCACGAGATTCTGCCTTCAAATCAATCTTTTTTTCTGTAATTCTCTTGGGATTATCAATCCAAAAGGTATTTTCAATTAATGGAAGAATTTAATTCCATCGTTAAGAAGCCAAAAACACAGAAATACACAAAACCCAGGGTGAGAGAGAGAGAGAGAGTACATCAGGGGTGCTTCTAGGATAATGAATTGAACCAGAAAACAAGAGCTGTCGCTGGCCGTTGATGATCAGAGACCTGTCATCGTAAGTCACGCTGCCACCACTAACGCTGCCCGTCACCGCCGCCACTATGCACAACCACCCCAACGACCACCACAGGGACATTTCTTGATTCTTACCAACTCTTTGAAAACTGGAAACCAATAAATGTATACCAAACAAATGGCTTCAGATTTCAATTACAATCTAAAATGTAAAAGTTTATAATCACAAAAATGGTGAAAATATACGGACTCTCTCTCTCTCTCTATTCATAAATGCATTAGGTGTGTTCTCATGCAGATGGCAAAAACCTTTCATATGAATGCAAAACTCTCTCTGTATCTAAAATTTGGTTATGACTTAGAAGCAAAGAAGAGATGAATTTATGCAGAAGGCAAGTTGAAGTCTTGAAGCAAGTACTGTAATATGCATGAAATCTTGGCCCAATTTATGCCATGATAAAAGTAAACGTGCCTTTGTTGAGTTTATTCTCCGAAGGAAATAAAATTTTACACTATTTTCATTTTCATTTTCATTTTCATGTATATATAGGTAGTTATACATATCCAGAAGGGGGTGGGTTGGGGTGAAGAAGGTAGGACTAACAAGGTGTCCTCAATTGTAATTTAGTTGTCATCAATTGAGATTTTAATGAAATACATTAAAGTTTAGGTGTTTCCAATTAAAAGTGTAAAATTTTAATGAAGTCCTTTAAAATTTAGGTATCCTCAATAATTAATAGATTTACAAACATTTCATAATAGAATGATTTTAAAAGATTTGGTTGAATTTCAAATTTAAAAATACATATAACCAATTTTTTTTTGAAATTTCATCATATTTGATGAGATTTTTATGGAATTTGCAGAAATCTATTCAAATTCACAAAATTCATTAGAATTTATAATCTCTTAAAATCCATCAAAATTTTAGTTGAGTACACTCCCGTAGAACATTTTCATAATTCCCAGGTGTCATTAATTTTTACAAGACAGAGAGAAATACAAAAGGGTGTGTAAAACAACATGTGACAGTTAAATGTTTAGATGAAAACAAGAAAAAATAATATATGCATGACTTAATTACCAAGGAAACTAGCTTTTGTGTGAACCAAGAAATAAATTTTGTTAATAGTGTATTTAAAATATTAATTATAACACTTTTTTTTTATTAGATCTTATAATCAATATTCATTAATTAGTTTTGTATTAATAATAATGGATAGAATTAATCAATTAGGGGACTAATCTTTTGATGGATTTTAGGAAAAATTGTAGCAACGGTCGCAAACCTTTAAAATTTTAGTAGACTTTATCATAACATTCAACAACGAAAGTCTCAAACATTTGAAAAAATAGCAATTGTAGTCAAAATGGATGGAATCCATCCATTTTTTCATTAATTGACCAAAAAAATGATTTTGACCATATTTTAACAATTTTTAAAGGGGTAGAATAGTAACTTTACAATTCCCTATTATAAACAATTAAAATATTATATCAAGAATTTAAAGGGAAAAAAAAAGGAAAAGGAAAAATAAATTGAAACTTCTTTCCCAACCCTGCTGCCCTTACCTTCCAATCCCACAATCAAAATTAAATTTCATTATTCTAAAAAACTCGTCTAAGCGGCGCTTAGGCTCGAAACGCGGACAAAACGTCTTGTTTCACATCTAGGTACTTTTTTTTTAATTTATAAACAACTGAATTTTTTATTCATCTCGTTCATCTTCCATAGGCGAGCTTTATTAAATTTTTTATTTATTTTTTTCTTTTTAAAGCCTTGTATTTGACTTTAATTTATTAACTTTTATGTTTTAAAAAAAAACATTTCATTTGAGGTTAATTTCAAATTTTTAAAAGACTTTATATGTATAAAAGTTAAAAATGACTATTCAATAAAAAAGTTTAAATAAGATTAAGCTACGATATTATCTACAGATGTAATTACGATCTTGAAACTCGTTATTTTGTTGAAAACTCCGAAACCATATATGAAATTCCTATAGATCTATAAGTGATACTTTTTAGTTGAAAATTTAGACTATGAAAAATAATATAATATTTGCATTTCAAAAATTTGAAAATTGTATAATTAACTAATTATAGAAATTATTAGTAAATACAGTATTTTATAATTTTAATTATTAAATAATTTTTAAATGATTGAAGATTTAAATATTATTAAAAATAAAATAAAAACGCTTTTTACGTCTACTTAGGTTTGATTAAGCTCGTCGGGGCTTGAAATTTCGCCCACTTTACACTTTAGAACACTGGTAAAAACCCACATCCCACCGTCAACCGATCAGCCATCACCTCACTATTCGTTGTTGTCTCGTCTCACAACCACCACCTAGGAGTGATGACACTTTGGTAAATGTTATTGATGATTGAGGGAAAACCGGGTTTTGGAGGAGGAATTGGATAATGATTCTGTGTTGGAGAAGAAAAGAGTTTCCATGGTAGTAATTATGCTCCTTACTGGATTTGATAATTCTGGAGAAAAAAGGAGTTTCATGGTGGTAATTATGCTTCTAACACTGGATTTGATAATTCTGGAGAAGAAAGGAGTTTCCATGGTAGTAATTTTGTTTCTTACTGGATTTACTAATTCTGGACCCAACCTAACTGATTCGGGTCGGGTTGATTTAGGGTAAAAGACGGGTCGAGTCGATTTAGGATAGGAGTCCAAAATCGGATATATCGGGTCGGGTCGGTTTTGGGCCAAATGCAACTCGACCCGACCCATTGCACACCCCTAGGTGGGAGTAGGGGTGTGGTTCGTGAAGGAGACAACCTTTTTTATTTCTTTTCTTATTTTCTTCGGCTTTCTATTTTATTTTATTTTTTATTTTTGGTAGAGATTAAAATCGGATTAAAATTGAAAAACTAGCCGTTATTATTGACTTTTATTAGACAAGTTGAACCCAATAACGACTATATTTTCAATTTTAATTGAATTTTAATCTCTACCAAATATACCCTAAATGTAGTAATTCTAAACTTTCCATTTTATCCCTTTCAGTTTGGTCAAAATTTGTCAAAGTCTAATTTTCATGGTCAACTAGCAGAAAGTGGATGGAATCCATCAATTTGGACTCTAGCTGTTAATTTTTCAAATGTTTGGGACCTCCGCTAGCACAAACTGAAAGTTAGGATAAAGTCTACTAAAAATTCAAAAGTTTGGAACTGTTACTACAATTTTTCCTAATTTTAATGAATTTCATGAATTTAAATAGATTTTCATAAAATATATGTCCATGTTTGAGCCACATTATTTTTTCATTCTCATTTTTCTACTCATTTTCAATCACACATTTTTCAATAAAATAATATTTTTCATCAAATTAATAACTTTTTTTTCTTTTTCAACCACACATTCTCCATCACATCAAACAAAAAAATGAATTCTTATGAAAATAATGTGGCTGAAACAGGGGAATAATAATCTCACCTAAATTGGAGAAATTTTTAAGGGATTTCTCAATCAACCTTGTTATATTTACACTTTCCCTTATATTTTTCTTTACACACTTTCATGTGGCAACATCTATATTTATTTTTAACTCATCCATCACATCACTACACAAATTTCCTTCACATATGAGGAATTGTCAACAAGTTGTCGTGGTTGATTTACATATAGTATTATGCTTCTTAATTGAAATTTTAACAAACTTGAAAAAAAAATTAAATTCAGGTATCCACAATTGAGATTTTAAAAATCTAGGAAGGATGTCCGTAATTAAGATTGTAATAGATTTTAAAAATCTTCATAAATTTAGGTGTTCTCAATTGAAATTCTAATGGATTTTAATGAAACTCGTTAGAATTTAGATGTTCACAATTAAAGATTTTAATGAAATCTTTTAAAGTTTAGGCATCCCAATAACTAATGGATTTATAAAGATTTTATTAATAGAATAGTTTTAAAAGATTTGGATGGATTTTAAGCTTAAAAATACATATAACCAAATCTTTTAAAATTTCACCATATTTGATGATATTTTTATGAAATTTGTGGAAATCTATTCAATTATATGAAATTCATTAGAATTTATAATCTTTTAAAATCTATCAAAATCTTAGTTGAGGACAGTCCCATAAATATCAACAAATGAGATTTTAATGAGTTTCAATGAAATTCTTTAAAATTTAGGTACCCTTAATAACTCATGGATTTACAAGGATTTCATAATAAATTGATTTTAAAAGATTTGGATTCAAATATTTTAAAATCTCTCTATTCAGGAAATCTTTATAAATTTGTAAGTTACTAGTGTTCCTAAATTTTAAAGGATTTCATTGAAATTCATTAAAATCTTAGTTGTGAACACCTGAATTCATGAGGATTTTTTGAATTCATCAAAATCTTAGTTAGGATAAAGTCTGCTAAAAACTCAAACGTTTAGGAACACTACTACATTTTTTCCTAAATTCTAGTGAATTTCGTGAATTTAAATAGATTTTCATAAAATATATAAGAATCTCGCCTAAATTGGTGAAATTTTTAAAGGTTTTCTCAATCAACCTTGCTATATGTACATTTTCTCTTATACTTCTATTTACACTCTTTTCACATGGCAACATCTATATATATATTTTTTTTTTTGGAACTCATCCACCACATCACTACACAAATTTCCTTCACATAGTTGTCAACAAGTTGTCATGGTTGATTTACATATAGGATTATGATTTCTCAGTTGAAATTTTAATAAACTTTAAAAAAATTAAATTCGGTTATCCCCAATTGAGATTTTAAAAATCTAAGGAGGTGTCCTTAATTAAGATTATAATGGAATTTAAAAATCCTTATAAATTTAAGTGTTCTCAATTAAGATTTTAATGAAATTTATTAAGATTTAGGTTTTCACCGTTGACATTTTAATAAAATTTAATCAAATCTTTTAAAATTTAAGCATTCCCAATAACTAATGCATTTATAAAGATTTCATTAATAGAATAATTTTAAAAGATTTGGATGGATTTCAAACTTTAAAATATATATAATCAAATTTTTTGAAATTTCTATCATATTTGATGAGATTCTTATGGAATTTGTGGAAATCTATTCAAATCTACGAAATTAATTTGGATTTATATTTTTTTTAAATCTATCAAAATCTTAGTTGAGAACAGCCCAGAAATATCAACAAATGAAATTTAATGAAATTCTTTAAAATTTAGGTACTTTCAATAACTCGTGGATTTATAAGGATTTCATTAATAAATGGATTTTAAAAGATTTGGATTCAAATATTTTAAAATCCCTATATTCATCAAATCCTTATAAATTTATGTGTTATTGAGTGTTCCTAAGTTTTAAAGGATTTCATTGAAATTTATTAAAATCTTAGTTGTGTACACCTGAATTCATAAGGGTTTTTTAAATTCATCAAAATCTTAGTTGAAGATAGCCTCGTAAATTTGTTTAGTGAAATATTACTTTTTTTTTTCTTTGCTATACTTTCGTTTTAGTGCTCCTGTTAAAAAAAATTAAAAGAAAAATCTGTTACTTGTATTCTTGTAGGATTTGAGGTGCAATTTGTGAAATTTTAGCACGATATTTTTCATGAGAAATTTACTTTACACAATTGGACATAATTAGACATAAATAGTCGATAAATTTTGTCACATGAATATCTTATGAAGTGCAGATCTGTTTGTCGACTAATTTTATTTATAATTGAGCAAATTTAACAATTAAAATTTGCTGGCAACCATTTTGTACAATTCCCTACGGAGACACTTTCCCTAGCGGTTGTTTGAGCACAATCTTTTTTTTTTAAAATGCATTTTTCAACAGTGTTATGATAGAGAATGTGTAGTTAAAAAAATAAGCAAAAAGTTTTAGAATTGTATGTGATGCTACCAAAATTCATACCTGGGTCAACCCAAACCGAATGGAAGAACTCCGCGTGGTCTGATCTTCAATACCTGAAATAAAGGTGTCGATGTGTGTTTTCGTCGCCCCTTCGATGTTTAAGTCAGTTAAGTATTCAAGAGAAACTTTATGCTGAATGTTTATATAACGTACCTGAATAAAGGGGGCTTGGTTAGGTATTTATAGACGTTGGAGGTAGAGTCCTAAAAGGACTCAACTTCCCTTATTGAATGTGTTTTGTTTGTAATAGGATTGTGTTTTTTGGGGGGAGGTTTAAAGCAACTAGGGAGTCGGTGTCCGACTTGAAGTAGAGTTTTAGGGGCATGTGAGTTAAGGACAAGGTTGCCTCAAGTGATGGAGCTCGACCTAAGAGTCCCGAGCTCGTAACTAGCCAAAACATAGTGAGGTGAGGTCGGGTCGGTGGGGTCGGGGATCTACAAGGCTCGACCTAGAACTGGACCGATCTAAATAGTGACCTAAAATCCCATTTAGAGTTGGGCCGTGGTCGAGGTCGGGGTTATTCACAATCAATATGTAATACTATTTTATTGGGAAATGTATCATTGAAATAGTGTCAAATAAGTGAAGAAAAATAAATTTTGATAGAATAAATGGGGCTCAAACAGTGGCCCAGTAGTATTTCACATGATGTACATCTTTCTATATATAAAAAGTGGCTATTTAACGGAATTTGTTGGTTTAACGGAAAAACTAACGGAATTTCTTGATTTAACGGAAAAACTAACGGAATTGGTTTAACGGAAAAACTAACGGAATTTCTTGATTTAACGAAAAAACTAACGAAATTTTTTTAATTTAAAAATCTTTTAACTCCATAATTGGGCTTCAAAATTTACAATTCTAAAGCCCATGTAAAAGTATTGGATGTCATTCTCATTTTATAGATACACTTCTCTTCAAATGTTTCATAAACTTCCAATGTGGGATTGTGCATTTTATATATGCTCTTAACTCCAATAGTTTTATAAATTTCCAATGTGGGATAGTGACAAAAAAATGTTAAAATACTCATCAAAATCATTTTAAAATGTATGTCTAATTGATTAATTTGATTTTGAATTACAATTAATTAAATTGTAATATTCACTTTCATTCTTTCATTTATTTAATTTTCAAATTTAATTTAAATTGCACTTGATTATTAATATATTAATGTTAGATATTATTTTCTATAAGTTTAAAATATTTTAATTTAACAAAGTAAACTATTTTAACATATTTATTTTAAATTTTTAGTGTTGGGACTGATTGTAGGATATATAATGAATCTAATTAGTAAAGATAGATTTACTTTAAATTATTTTTATGTATTTATTGCATTCGGTTCGACCCCAGTTGAATTCCCACAAACTTCACGTCGGAATCATTCTCGATTGTGAATCAAAATCCTTCATCTCCATTTTCAGATATCGGAATTATCAAATCCGCAAACTTTTCGTATAAATCATATGATTAATGCTCATGTTTAGTTCATTAATTAATAAAAAAAATTAAAATTCTCCTAACACTATTTGGCAATATTATAGTATTATATTAAATGTTTAGTAAGTATTATTTTTAAATATTAGATGATTTTATGATATAGTAAAAAATCTATTTTTTTATAATATAGAAAAAAACTATTTTTTAAAATAAAAATATATTTAATGTCTTAAAAATAATTAAAATAATATTAAAAATACGAAACGTATTATGACGCTTATTCTTCGTATTGACACGCATAAACTTGTGATTTTTGATTCTCAACATCGACATCTCGCAACGCATTACGCCTTTTAGAACATTATTAATAAATGAATGGAAAATGCAAAAAACTTTGTACTACTACATTTTAGTCACTAGAAAAAAATGAAACTAAAAAAACAAAATGGATGGATATTATCAATTTAAAAATGCTAATAGTTTATTTGGTAAGTACATTGAACTTAATGAAGAAAAAATATTTATTTATTTAGTTTTGTATTATAATGTTATCTATTATTTTATTATGTATAAAAAGTTCATGATTAAATACAAAATTTAATATAATATAATAGTACGAAACACAAACTTATACATTTTAATTTAGAATTTAACACTATTCAAATTAAAATTAATATATCACAATGTGTAATTATTTATCAATTAAATAAACATTACATCATTAATTATTTAATGAACCAAAAAAATTATATATAACTAAGCAAACGTGCATTGCACGTTGCTTAAACCTAGTGG
The DNA here is from genome assembly GCA_019097785.1 of Fraxinus excelsior. Classification (NCBI taxonomy): domain Eukaryota; kingdom Viridiplantae; phylum Streptophyta; class Magnoliopsida; order Lamiales; family Oleaceae; genus Fraxinus; species Fraxinus excelsior. The sequence goes on along the minus strand of CM032634.1, from coordinate 1,526,678 downwards.
ATATATAAGCCATAATAGTTGACTAAGCGTTCACTCTCATTTTTGAGTCTTCCAACCGACCCAAAGCCATATATATGCTGAGCCGACCACAGTAATCCCCCTATTTGGGCTTTTATTTTAGTAAAAAATATAAGGGAAAATTTCCTAAGATGGTTACTTTTACCCATTTCAAATTTAAGAGAGAATGTTTAAAATTTCAAATTTCAGATTTTTTAAGATTTAAAATTTCAAATATCAGATTTTTTAATTTTAATTTATAAATTAATTAATTAAACATATATTTTATTAATTAAATATATTAAAGTCACAATTCCTTATAATTTGGTTACAAATCCCATATAATTGGTCCCGAATTATTAATTGATCAAAAATCACAATTTTTATATGTCACAAATTATTTTACAGTCAGAATTCAAAAAAGTTATAGATCACAATTTGTTCATCGGTCACAAATAAAAAATTGAAACGTCACAATTCAATAATTTAATATGTTGCAATTTGTTCATCGGTCACAAATGAGAAATTTTATAGGTCACAAATTATTTTACGGTTACAAATTAGAAATTTTATAGGTCACAAGTTATTTTATGGCCACAATTCAGAAAGTCACAATTTGTTCATCGATCACAAATTAACAATTTTTTAGGTCACACATTATTTTTTGGTCACATTTTATCTTTTTTATTGGTCGAATATTGTTTATCAGTCACATATTAATCAATTTAATGATCACAAAACAACTAAATAATATGTGATCACAACCAACACTTGTGACCACCACCACACCCGAACATTGCTAATATGCACCCCCATAGGTCTCTTCTTATCCCACACCCACCATGCGACCCCGAGTTCAACCACCTACTAGTCCCCACCACCAGTATTTCCACAAACTCCCCAAATTCGCAAAAATGTAATTGCGGCAAATGGCTCCATGAATGAATGAAATAAAATTCATCCACATATTCCTATCAACATGCAAAATATGAAATCGACTTTGGTCCGATCATAGCATCACCGGTCACTGCAATTTCGCTATCGGCGATGTGGCATCAGACCTTTGAGAAAAACAAAAAGGATACAATGAAATTAAAATTAACAATTAATCACGAATTATGAAGTACTAGAAAATAAGATTGAATCGAAACCTCAGACCCAATCACACACACAGAGAAGCACGACATAGGTCGCACAGTCCCGGCCAGTGAACAAAATTGGAAGAAATCTAAAATGATAGTGGCAGATGGGAAAAGTGGCGGTGTCGTGCATGTGATGCTGTTTAAAGTGTCATACAACACTTCCTATACTTTTGGGAATTCTTCCTCATTGGTGTATTTTCAATATGAATCTATACAAAAATATTCTAACTACAAATCCTAAACACAAAAAGAGTGAGCATAGGGAAAGAGAGATGGATCATTGAGCTTTGAAGGGGATAGATTAGGGTTTTCTCTACTTGGGGAGGGGGGGCTCTTATAAAGGCAAAACTCCAACAATCACGGGCCGAGATTGAAGGCCTTATTGAGTGCTCCAGTGAAAAGGGAGGAGAGTGGAGAAGAGAGATGAGGAGAGGGTGAGAAGAGAGGAGAAGGAAGAAAATTAAAATGAAATTGATTAGGGTTTATGATGAAAATTGTACAATTAATATCTAATATTTAAAATAAAATATCTAATTTTTGAAAAGTGAAACTTTTAATCTGATTTTTGAAATTGAAACTTTAAAAATCTGGTTTTGTGTAATTTCCTCAAACCCAATATGGAGAAAAATCACGGATAGATGAGAAACATTCCTAAAATCAGTAGTAATTGTGTTTACAATATCATTATCTCAATTCTCTCAATTGAAATCTAAGCTCTCTAACTCTCAAGTTGTTGTTAAATTATCATATGTGTAGATACAATGTGGAATATACATATAAATCTCTTTGTTGGAGTTCTAAATTAAGAAGAAATCATTTTACAAGTCAAACTCTCAGTCCTTGATGAAATTTGATCTTCATTAATTTAGACTCTTAAAACCTCAAACTCTTTAGACTTATCTTATTCTATCAAACTCAAATAACATGGAATTTGGATCATATCACAACAAATCTCCACTTTGAAACAAATTCCATCATAAGAAATTCAAGACACATATCTAAATAAACATCATTCCTCATCTTCCAAACAAGTCATAATGGACGAAATCAATGACAAGCACCAACTAAGTTCAAGCAATGTTCAAACTTAGCAATAGAAAGTGGTTTTGTCATCATATCAACGGGATTATCCTTGGGTATCAATCTTGCTCACTACAATATCACCAAGAACAATCACATCACACACAAAATGATACCTCACATCAATGTGCTTAGTCCTCTCGTAAAGTATCTAATCTTTAGTCAAGAAAATTGCACTCTATCACAAATTACTGTAAACACCTGCAAGTCTTCACTAATTTCACCGATCAATTCTCTCAACCACATAATCTCCTTACATGTCTCTGTAATGACCATGTATTCTGCTTCTGTTGTAAACAAATCTACTATATTTTGTGAATGTAGTAGATTTGTCTACATAATCTGTAAATGATCTTCTCTTATCAAGATCTCCTACGTAATTTGAATTCACATACTCATGACTCCATATGAATTTCTACCAAAATGCAAACAAACATTAGAATATCCCTTCAAGTAACTGAAGATCCATTACGCTGTTTTCCAATGTTCCTTACCAGGATTTTCCATGTATCTGCTAACTGCACTAATTGCATGTGTCAAATCAGGTCTTGTAAAAACCAATTGTACTGTAATAAGGAACCCGAGACATATAATCAATATTTTCATATGTCTGAGGACACAAGCTAGATGATAATTTAAAATGAGCAGCTAAGAAAATACTGACAGCTTTCGCATTCACCATGCTGAATCTTTCAAGCACCTTCTCAATGTACCTCTTTCTGACTTAAATACAATCTGTCAGTCTTTCTATCCCTCAAGACTTCCATACCAAAAATCTTCTTTACTACACCCAAATCCTTCATATCAAACTCATTACTGAGCTGAAATTTCACTTTTCTGATTACCCATTGAACATTCTGATTTTCATTGTACCAACTTTGGCAATTTTGCAAGGAGCTTTGTTTTCCATAATCACTTCATCTCTCAAAACTCCTTTATGTGTTGAAAATAAGTCCCTATTGGGACACATGAAAAGTATAAGTCAAGTCTAGAACTCATTCTTCACAAGTTTGGAATCCATGTCAAAAATTACAAAAATATCTCCTTCACTTTGCCCATCTTCCACAATATCAGCATCTGTTGTGTTATAGTAGGTTGCTTCCCTTTCTTAGTAGCATCAGCAGCTTTATTTTTATTTTTCAAGGCATAGCAATCAGATCTAATATGCCCCTTCTTCTTACAAGAGTGACGTGCTTTTGATCTGCCCCTCATAATTCTACCAAGATTTCATCTTGATTTCTCCCACGCACAATCAAGCCTTCAGCATGATTCTCATATTCTCTAACAAGATGCCTCATATTCTCCTTAAATAATAAAGCATTATAGACCTCTTCCATGGTGAGAGTATCTCGACTATAGAGAATAGTATCTCTAAAAGTCACATATGATGGCGGCAGAGAACATAACAACATCAACGCCAAGTCATCCTCATCATATTTAACTTCCAATGTCTCCGAATCAACCACGATTTCTTTGAACATAGTTAAATGATCATCCAATGACGCACCTTCAGACATCCGGTGAAAATACAAGCGTTGTTTCGAGTGTATCTTGCTGGTCAATCTATTTGTCATGCAAAGTTGCTCAAGCTTCAAGCACAACGCAACGACACTTCTTTCCTTTAGAACATCCTGGAGATTTTTATTTGAAAGATATAGATGAATTTGTGATTGAACTTTTCGATCCCTACACTACTTTTTATCCCGCATCTAGGTAACAGACATCTTATCAAAGCCAAGTAAGGCTTCCTCCAAATCCATATGCGCTAGAACCACTCGCATCTTTACTTGTCATAAGGTAAATCTTGTGTTTCTATCCTACAACGAAACATCATATTTCATTGTCGCAATGCGGAACAATCAAGCTCACTTTGATACCGCTTGTTATGAATTCTGGATCGCAAGATAATAACAATAATGAAATAAATAAGAAGAAAATAAATACCAAAATTTACGTGAAAATCCAATATGGGAAAACCCACAGGCATAGGAGAAATATTCATTAAAATCAATAGTAATTGTGTTTACAATATCAAGATCTCAGTTTTCTCAATTGAAATTTAAGTTCTTTAACTCTCAAGATGTTGTTGAATTATCATATGTGTAGATATAATGTGAAATATATATAACTTTCTTGGAGTTCTAAATGAAGAAGTTATTTTCCAAGCCAAACTTCCAATCCTTGATGAAATTTGATATTCATTAATTCAGACTCTTAAAACCTCAAACTCCTTACACTACTTTTATTCTACCAAACCCAAATAACATGAAATTTGGATCACACCACAACAATATTACACATAAATTCAAAAAAATTCCTTATTTTTAAATCACCAATCTCCAAAAAATACTATTTCCAAACATATTTTTTTCTCAAAATTTAATTTTAATGGAGACCAAACAGGGGCTAAAGTCGTGCAATCCTACTAGGGATTCTATAGTAAAGTCCAAGACAACTGCAAGCCAACTATTAATATAGATTAGTTGTGATGTGGCAGGTACAACACTTCACAACAATATATTACTTGATGTGGGAAAGACAAGACAATTAAGGTGAGCTTTATCTGATAACATTCTCTACCGACTCTCTATGTACGCACAAGATTACAAATTAATGGTGACGTAACGTGACGTAGACTCAACACCTCACAACAACGTTACACTTGACAACATTTACCTACAACTGCTCTCTATCATCTTTCTCTATATATACATGAGATCATAAATTAATTGTGAACACTTCACAACGAAATAACACTTAACGAAGAAATACAAGTGAGATGACCTTTATCTAACAGTTTTCTCTCTATATACATGACAAACACTTTACAACGATGTAACACTTGACACGAAAAAGACGAGTGACGTGATATTTACCTATTACTCTACTCTTTACTAGCTCATTTATATATACGTGAGATTACAAATTGATTGTGAAGTGATTATAGACACAATATTTTACAACGATGCCACACTTCACACGGGAATGACCTACCAAAAATCCATTTCACCCAATAGTTAAGGGGCTATTTTCTTTGTGTTTCAGTTTTGAGTTTTGAATTCATTTTGTGTTTTGAGTGTCTGTTTTAAAATTACTGAAAATGCTTTTTTTTTATTTTGAAAAACTGTTCTCAAAACATAATAATGGAAAACGCGTTTACTTTGAAATTTTGAGAATATTTTTTTATAATATTTTATTCAAGAAATCTGATTATTCAATAAATTTTAATAGTTTAATGTTAATATAGTATTGAATAACATAATGGTTTTGAAAGTTGGTGAATCTTGAAATATTCTTTTCCAGACATACAAAATACAATCTAAATTAAATTTGACAAGTCCTTGTTTTGTCCTTGTACATAACTTGTGACAAAAATCAACTAAAATCAAGTCACAACCAAACCTAACCAAGTTATAAAAAAAAGGAGCACATGGTAATAAATATTTTGAAATCAATATTATCGAGCTCATGTTCTAGCCAAATACAATTTTGATTGTCTAAACACAATGACTATCATCGGTGATAATAAATAACATTAGTCATTGATTATAGATAAACCACTTACAAGTAAAAAGACAATATAAGCACACAGACTTTAGAAAATTCAATGATGCATCAACATCGATCTATTGTAACATATCTTTTCAAACCAAAGTTCAGGTTTCAATCTCTCACAAAGTAAATTAACAAAAAGTAAAGCACAGTTACACTAGAATAGAAGGATAGATGTAGATCCAGATTTACGAATCTCTCAACTTAAATCATCTACAATGCCAATTGATTTGAGGAACTGACCGATGACGCCTCCAAACGCTATATGTAGCGATTCAAGAAATTATGTTCCATATAGCCACTAGTCAATACCCTTCGCACATTGGATTCAAACATCTCCAGGTTATCCCTCAACACTACAGCTGCATTAGGATTGAAAGGGTCCTCATGATTTGGTTCATGCACAAATACAAGTCCCCCTGTTAAAGAATACGATTAAACTAAAATGAGCAAAACCAAAATCCATTTATTGGGGGTGTCGAATAATTTGCAATCAAGAAATAACAATTTCATGTGCAAATAAAAGAGGATGGTGAATGATTCAGCTTGCCTATTCAAGAAAATACTCAAAAGTTTTCGTTGTCTCATTTCTTAAAAGTATATCAACTATATTAAACAACAAGCGAACACTCAAACGTGAGAGCAATGAGTCATCGACGATTAGCATTTTCTTTTGCACAAACGGATTGGCATTTGATCACCAAAATCTTGAATTTTTCACTTTAGAAATTATCCCCAGATTATACTGCAAATTTTCATCAAACTGGAAGTAATAGGAAGTGCAACTCAGTAGAGCAAGACATGAACATACCTTTTTGGCCTTCTCAACTGCTTCTTTACGTTTATCTTTATCTGAACCCTGTCCGATTTGCCAAGATTTTCAACAGGATCAATACATTTAATCTTATACTATATTAAAGAAGGATAGTCCGCAACAGTGTTTCCGCCCAAAATCCCGCCCAAGAATCCCGCTTAAATTATTATTATTATTATTATTATTATTATTATTATTATTATTATTATTATTACAATTCCCATTTTTAATATAGTATAAGATTTTTATTGTATTCATTTTAATTGTCCGCTTGAAAAAATAAAAAAAAAATTATGTTAAGTAAAAAAATTGTCCGTTTGAAAAAAAAAAAATTATTTTGCTTCCGCGCGCGGAGATAAGGCAAAACCTCCGCATGCGGAGGTTTAAATTATTATTATTTTTTTTATAACATACCTAAAATTTCTTCCGTTTATTTTTTTTCTAATAATTCTACTTATTCACTTTTCACACACAGGTCGATCCCCGTCGGTGGCGTTGCCCCCGAACCTTCACGAGGGGGCACTGCCCCCTCGACCTCACCAGACAGGTTGATCCCTGTCGGGGGCGTTGCCCCGAACCCCCACGAGGGGACGCTGCCCTCTCGACCCCTGCGACCTGACCGGGCAAGTCGATTCCCGTCGGGGGCGTTGCTCCGACCTCCCACAAAGAAAAAGTTTTTAAAAAAATTAAAAAAATGATTTAGCTTTTATTTGCAATTTTTAATCTCCGACCAGGACTACAATTGTTCACGCGAGGAATGGATTCATTGACTAGAGGTATGGGTCAGCCAAAAGGAATCTACAATATATTCTCTGTGTATACGTTCAAGACAAGAATATATTCATGCTCTCAATCTTCTCAAACTTAGCAAATAATTTGATGTTTCAATTGAACTCTCACTATATTATTCAACACTGGCTTCTATTCAAATGGACGTTGCACCATCGAAAGTTATTGGTACCGAAAGTTTGTTTTGTTAATTTGATCAACTTTGCAATGAACAATATGTTTTGTTAATTTGATCAATTTTGCAATGAACGATATATTTTGTTATTGATACCGAAAGTTTCAATTTTGCATATCAATTTTGGAACTCTTTTACTGAAAAGTTGTTGGTTGATAATTTATTTCAAGATTTGCAGAAATGTACTAAACTACTAAACTGGAAATAGTGTTATTGTGCTTAATTCACGTTTTCTCAAATTTTATTGATTTTTTTTTATTTTTATTTTTTTGCATATATGATATATCGATGTGCTTGAATTTGGCAAAGATATTATAGTAAATATACATACCTCTTTCAATAACTCTTGGAATAATAAGAGTTTCAATGATAAATTTTATCTTTGCTTTTTTGGTGTATCAAAAATTATTTTTCAAAAATCAACTATTAGTCACAGATGAAAATTGAATTTTGAATCCAATTCTGCAAAGGTAATCTATTATAATACATCTGAAATTCTTAATTTGTTATTATATATCACTCTTTAAAAAAAACAAAAAATAAAACTCTACGACGCAGACACCATGTTAGATGGAGACACGGGCCGTGTCTCCTTGCTAGACGGAGACACATATTTTTTTTTAAAAAAAAAAAAAACCACCCCAAACCCACAATTTACTTTGCATCACCCCACATGTATTTTCTTTCATTTATCTGATTTGTATATAATTAGTTATGTGATGTATATATTTTTATTTAAAATTACTTATTCACAGAAGTGTTTTGCATCTAATTGGATTGGAAAATCAATTAGCATATGTTTTTCATATTAGAATTGTTTATCACTTAATATAAATTTGTACATCTCACCGTGCATCTCACGGGTGAAAGACTAGTTCTAGTTTAAGTTACCGTAACTACATTTAGCATTGATTAAAAGAATAGGCTCACCAATTTGATAAAGAATTCATCATCATTTTTCTTGTTGGACAGAAGTTGTAGGGATTCAAGTTCCTTGTCCAAATTGACCTTCCGTTCCTCAGATTTAAGAGCAAGCAGTGTCTCTCTTCTCTTCCAGAACTTTCTCATACTCCTCCTGAGTCATCTCCTCTCGCAGTGGTAGATCACAAATATTGTCAATATCTAAAAATTAATTAGTTGGCTTATCATAGTCATTTGACCCTTAGCATACAAATCACAGAAGACTCGTATGCAGATAATGAGTAGCCCCTTTGGAACAAAATGTATATACCATTGCTATTTTCATTGTTGCCAAACATGACTAAATAATAGCATGCACAATATAAGAACCAAAGTACAAATGACTTATAGCAATTTTATTATCATCAATTACTAACGTTAACTTGTTTCCTACACATATAAACTGTTTAACAGAGTTCAACAGAGAGAACAAGTAAATATATGATTCAGTCACTCTCGTTTTATGGTATAATGCTTGAGTAGCACCATACTCTGGAGAATCTATCATTGCTCTTTATATATGACACCATGTGCAGAAGATCACCACCTCTAGCTATATACAGGCCTCTTTCAATGAACTGAGTTCTAGCTTATATATCGGCCTAAACCATCCAGTTCAAATAAGGTTCTAATTGTTCATGCCTGGGAGGTGGAGGTTTAGTGAGTATTTCACTTGTGTCATTGATTATATAAAAAATCTATTTCCTGTAAGCTTATTCTCTTTCCAAATCAAGCATTTTCCCTGCCTCTTCAAAGCAACCCACATAATCCAATTCTCTACACAGACACTACAAAATTCAATTTTTCAATAATTTTTATGAAACTAAAATGCAAAACCCAAATCATTGTTTAATATTGGCATAAACATCAATAATAAGGTCGAAAGCTCAAAACATAATATTAGAAAATGAACATGATAAATTCATAGCAACGCTTAATACAATTGGTTTTCACTGAAAAAATGATTTCACAAATCTTACGGACTGCTACAACAAGCTCAGCCGATTCCAAACGAAATTGAGGCAGACTCATGGTAGAACTAGACGTGCCTAGTTGAGTGAAATGTTGTGGTGGTGCTCCCCGATCAAGAGGGTGGCCAGATGTGGAAGTAATTGGGAAAAAATCGTGACTGCGCTCGTGGTTTCGGATGAGAATTGGAGTTGTTTCCGGCGGTCTGGTAGGCAAGCAATGGTCGAAGGTTGTAGAGGGAGGTGAGAGGGTACTAGTGGTGTGGGGTTCGGCGGCTTAAGTGGCGAGTGGTAGAAGTTATTGATAGGAGATGGTAGATCGGTAGCTCAAGAAAGAGGAAGAATTTTGGGAGAAATGGAAAAAGAGGTCATTTTCCGCGTTTTCATTCGGTCGCGTATTTTGGGAAGAAAACGCTCAAACCTTTTTTTAGACGTTTTGAGTTTTTAGTAGATTTTTTTTTCCTTTCTACATTCATCCAGGAACCTGAAGAATTGTTTGAGACCATCTCACAAGCACTCCTATCATCAGTGGACCGTGATTGCTTTAGTGGCTGGGGAGGGCACGTCTATGTCGTGTAAGTATTTCTAGTGGTCTCTTGTTACTTTTTCCTATGTAAATCCTCTTTCATATCCCTAATCATCAGGTTATGTGTGAAAGAAAATTCTAATTTGGCATCAAGCGTTTGTTTAGTAAATATCAATAGGACAAACCGAAAAAGTTGCTTACGTGAATTTTTTTTGTTGTGGCAGCACAAGAACTGAAGTCACTGAGAGAATCTTGAAGGGGAGGATGGATTGATACTTGTAGGCAAAGCTAGAAGAACTAATTCCATTTGACTAATTGAATACTATGTTCTTACATTTCCTAATGTTAGAATGCTTAGTTGTCACACATTGTTTTTTAGGGCGATTTCTGTTCAAATATGTGTGCATTGAAACGAGAGACAAATATTTTGTCTATGTTGTTTTTTTTTAATAACCGTGGATGTTCGGGTCACCTTACGCGCACCTCAACTAATTCCACATGCTCTAAAGTTTACGGTCAGATACTTAGTGACTTTGAGAGAATTCGAACTGGTGACCATTGGAAAGCAAACCCAAAGCCCGACCAATTGAGCAATCCCTCGAGGTTGTCTTTGTTGTTCAATAAAAGCTAAATATTAATTTAAGAAGTTACTATAATCACACCATAAGTTTAGCCAAAAAAATTCATTAGAAAAAGTCAAATTATATTAGTAACCTTTTAACTAAAAAGTGATACACAGCTTTTAATGCACAACCTTATATCAACTCCAACCCAAATAATTAAAAATAAAGAAAAATCTGAATAAAAATAAAACTTTATTTGAAAAATAATTGACTTATTTTTAAGATCTTTACTAACATATTTAAAGGCTACCACAAAAGCCAATATTATTTGGTGTAACCTCTAAAGTGCATATCCAACTATACCAAAGGCCACAAGCGGTTATGGGTTTGATCAAGAAACTGAAAATCATGTTGATTAACGGTTTAGATTACTTGCAGGATGGATCAAAGAGATTAACTTTCTCCAGTAGACAATCTGCAGTTACTGCATTTTTCATCCATGGGGAACGTAGTTGGTTCATTTTTCTCAGGATTTTCTCAAGTAGTTGGCAAACTTTTGGGTCATCCTCTTGATTTCTTAGCCGGAAAGTCTTGCGAGTAAGTAAATACTCTTTATACAATTCTTTTAACAGACATTCATTTTGTATCACATATATAGACACTGCAAATTCTTGTGCAAGATTTTTGCTTTATAGAATTTTTTCTGCATCTACTCACGTAATTGACATGTTCGATTACATGGATAGAAGAGTGATTGTAGTACTATAAATGGAAAATAAGTTAAATTTTTATGTGTTGTACAGTTTAGTCTTGTTCTGATATTTGATCGTCGTCCAGCACAGTATGTCATTCAGCATGGGATTTCATCTGTTATGTCGAAAACTTCTGCGTTGCGCAGTTGTTGAAGTTGGCCATGGTGGCAACATTGTTCTACTTTGGTGAGTCAAGAGTCTTGTGCTTACATTTTTCAGTAGAATATAACTATTCCGTACTAGCGATACACCAATCATTTCATGCTCTGAGTCAGATTAAGCAAAACGACTCTACTCCTTAGCAGTGCCCTTCCATCATTTCGTGTACTCTCCCGATACTCCAAAAACTCTGATTTCTCATAAAGGTGTAACAGGAGTCCTATGGTAGTTTTTTAGTTCTCAACTTTCGTTCTTGATTAATGAATAAATTCTCGTAGACATTTCAATATCTTTAAACGTAAGAATCATGTATTTTGTCCTTCATGCATAACCCAACTAAACATAAGAATTTTTTTTACCTTGTGTAGAATTTACTGATTTGCTTCCACTTATGATAATATTGCAGTTCTCTTATTCTTCTATCTGTCATACAAGTTGGGAATTTTCCAATGCATTTGCCATACACTCTGCAGAACTACATGGGCATGTTTCGCGACTTGTTTCTCCGCGCTCGACTTTTGTTGCACGTATTTATGTTTCAAGCTTAAATCGGTCAAGAGAACACGCAGAAGGCGGAGAAGAGACATCGAAAAGGAGTTATCAAGTAGTGCTAGTGAAGAAGACTTCGAAGAAAGTTTTTCATTCCAACAACCTAAGAACTTAAAGGATAGAAGATTTTTGTCTCATCCAAGAAGGAACTATAAACAAGAGCATTTGAGAAGGGCGTTGAGGCCTAATAGTCATCGAGCAAATTTGGGGATTTCTAGGAATTCTATTCATCGGCAGGCGAGAAATACTCATGGAAGCGATCACATTATCCCAGTTCATCATATTCACATTACTAGAAGTTCTAAATTCGCACGTCAAGGATCAAGACACAAGGGTAAAGATCATCATAGAAGAAGGTAGAGTTTAAAGGTCAATGGAGAAATCTTGATTGATTCTTATCGATTCTTTTATTCTTAATAAATTTAGAAATGACTATATGAATCACTTCTGTCGGTGTGCTTGATTCTTGCAAGTGTTAAAGTGCGATTTGATAAATTCATGTATATTGAAAAATAAGGAATAAAGTAAAATGTAAGTTATGGATGAAAAGTTTGTTCATCGTTGATTTGATCATAACAACCCAACTATGATTGTGTGTCTATCTCTTTCATCTTAATGCGTATTTCGAGTAAAATAAAAATCAATTTAAAGCATGAAAAGGATAGTCCAACATTAATTAATCATTTCATGTAGATAAACTCTTATCATTATGGAAACTTAATCAAGATTAGGTCACGCCAACCCACCTTATCGCTTTCACCAATTAGTAATTGGTTGAATTATCGTACTACTTAGGTTAATTAATTAGGATAATATTCAATATTCAGGTTTACTTGTGGCTGCTCACAATATTTCCAAAGTAGACATATGATTGGTCTATTCTCAAACCCTAAAACATAGGGTAAAGACAACAATTTCTTTGGGTTGCATTATCAAGATCAAATGTTACATAGAAAAATGTGTGGATTCCATTATTCTTATATATGGGGTTAAAAGTACCAATAATTGAGAGTGTAGTGCTATTGGTACATTGGGGTGTCCATAAAGGACATCCGGCACCCCCTATTGGATAGAGTGTCGGATCCTCCAGCACTCCATCCAATAGGGGGGGTACCGGTTGTCTATTATAGACATCCCAATGTACAAGGAAAATAGGGAGTGCCGAGGGTCCGGCACTCTATACAATAGGGGGTGCCTTGTGTTCCTTATGGACACTCCAATGTACAAGGAGAATAATCATAATTGAAATGTCATGAGATGAATTGAGTTCAAGTGGCATGCAAGACGGAAAAGAATTGAATAGGTTACTCTCGAAGAAATAAAGGTGCCATACAAAAGGTGTCAAGTGGCCCTAATTTCGTATTTGATTCACTCCCATCAAGAAGAAGAACGAACGGAGCTTGACATAATTTCATTGTAAACATGTATCGAGGGAAAAAAATAATTGTTGATAATTGGGATTACTTCGAATTCACGTAATGATATATGAAGCAATAACGTTATCTTGTACCAATCTAAACGTCAGCATGTGATATGTCCTGATAAATGTGTCATAAAATAACATTACACGTAAATTCAATTTTTTTTTTATTATAATGCATTTTTCTCTTTTCATTTTAATCACATATTCTCCAATAAAATAACATTACACGTAAATTCAATTTTTTTTTAACCACATATTTTTCAAAAAATCACTATTCCTAAAATTTGATTTTAATGGAACCCAAATAAAATCTGAGTTTTAAGTAAGTTTACGAGTTAAAAGATTAATTATTTGAAATGAGTGAATTTATCACGTGTAGTCTTGAATTATACTTCATTCCACACTATTGGCGTGTGGAATTATTAAAAATGTGAAAAATTGTGAACAATTGGATATACATTGAACGTTGGACATAAATCCACTAAATGCTGATCTCTGTTAAGTCAAATATTGAAAATTATTAGATGGCAAAATTCAAATGCGGGTTCAAATTACGGTCCAACTTGGGTCCACATCCCCCAAGTAATGGTTAAGAAGGCGGCGAAATCGAGCCCATATTGTCAATCCATTGACCATTTTATTCAAGTCACTTAAGTGTAACATGTTTAGGGCCCGTTTGGTAGGGATTAAAATCAGATTAAAATTAAAAAATTAGCTGTTATTGTTGACTTTTATTAGACGAGTGTGATCCAATAACGGCCATATTTTAAATTTTAATTTGATTTTATATATATATATATAATTCAATTTAAAGCACAATTTTCAACATTTCTATGTCCTTAAGACAAGTTTGTTCCTTTTAATATTTAAAGTTATAAAGGTAATTGTATTTCGGATTAAAACGAATATTGTCCTTATGAAAATAGCACTCCAATAACGTAGAATCAACGAACAAATTTTTATGGGTTCATAGCCCGGTTCGAGTTAAATCATAACCTCCAAACTCCACCGTTTACAGCGCTTTCCACAGTCCTTCGTGTCATTACAGAGTCCTTCTTATTATACCGGGAAAATCCACGTCCGAGTCAGTCCAATACACATGACGTAAGCAATGACAAAATCAAAAATATTCCACCAGATCTCAACACGTGTCCCTCCTCAAACCCTATCTCCCACGTGTGTTCCAGAACCTGTTTTCTCCTAGCAACACGTGTCCCCTCCACCTCTCTATATATTCCCCTCTCTCCCTTGCGTGTTAAGTTTCACCAAAGCCCCTCTTCCTCCCCCTTCCCTTTCTTATTTCCGCCATTTTTACTACTGTTCGAAGAAAATTGAAATGGAATTGCTATTGCCTACAGGATTTCGGTTCCACCCGACCGATGAAGAGCTCGTGATGCACTACTTATGCCGAAAATGTACTTCACAGTCAATTTCTGTCCCTATTATAGCAGAAATTGACCTCTACAAGCATGACCCATGGGACCTTCCTGGTAAAATATTTTGACCATACTTAAAAGTCGTTTTTCAATTTTTTTAATTTCTAAAAATGAAATTAATTGGGTGAAATTTACAGGATTAGCTCTGTATGGGGAGAAAGAGTGGTACTTCTTTTCGCCTCGGGATAGGAAGTACCCAAACGGGTCGAGGCCTAATCGGGCGGCTGGGAGTGGGTACTGGAAGGCGACCGGAGCGGATAAACCGATTGGTCGCCCAAAACCGATTGGAATTAAAAAGGCCTTGGTGTTTTATGCTGGTAAGGCCCCTCGAGGTGAAAAGACCAATTGGATAATGCACGAGTATCGCCTAGCCGACGTGGATCGCTCGGCTCGCAGAAGGGACAATAGTCTTAGGGTGGGTGCACTCGATTATAACTTGCTAATTAATTTCTGTATTAAAGAATGGATTCGTTCTTAATTTGAGATTGAAAGATAGGGACGTACGTACTTCCAACGGTCTTGATTTAACGTAACTGGATTTTTTTTTTCCAGCTGGATGATTGGGTATTATGCCGAATATACAATAAGAAGGGTACCGTCGAGAAGCGTGACGTTAGCGGTCAGAGTATGACGAGCGCAGTGACGTCAGAGAATGAGACGAAGCCCGTCATCATGACGCCAGTCCCGGAATCGTCGGCGGTGGTGTACGATGACTTGGTGTACCTCAATCCATCCGATTCCATCCCGAGGCTTCACACGGATTCAAGCTGCTCGGAGCACATAGTTTCGCCGGAGTTCGCGCCGGAGGTGGAGAGCACTCCGAAGATGATGGACTGGGACAAAGGCGCCCTTGATTTCCCGTTTAATTACCTGAACACCACCGGTCCTAATTCGGTGGACACTGCCGGAGGTTCGCTGATTGGTTCACAGTTCCAGAGCAATTATCAGATGGAGACTATGCCGGAAATGTTCGCGTATTTGAGCAAACCGTTTTGAAGTGGGACTCGGGTCGGGTTGTGTCGCACGTGTTACATGAGACTCTTTTTGAGTCTATGAGCGTGCACGTGCGAGTTGGGTAGAAAATTGGTGGTGGCGTATTTTCTATGTGCTATTATTGGGCAAGAGTCCATAGATAAAGAATGTGTACATATATTCAGTGCGCTGTTATATGCATTGATAGTTTTCTATGTTTTTTATTAATTAATTGGTTTGTTTTATTGATATATGAGCGGATCTTTTGTTCTTTGATTTATGTTGGTTCTATGAATTTTTTATTCAAACTAACTCCAAGAGTAGCACTATTAAAGGAAAGTGTCGTTCGGATCAAGTTTAGTGAAAATGATGCTCTGTTATGTAATCGACTATCGTTGTTAAGTAGATATGACTCAGAATTGGTTGTCTCGTGATGATGGTGATATCAAATAAGTGTAACGCCCCAAATTTTCATAAACACAAGACGCTACTTACGTCGAAATATCCTGTAAATAACTTTCCTCAATAAACGTCAAAATGCGTAAATATTTATTTTTTTCAAAACTATAGCAAATAAACACTAAATGCGGAAACATCATTTGAATAATTTACTCATTCAAGAGTCAATACCAAATAAAATAAGTAAAGTGCCACAATTTGCGAAAATACTAAAATTTGAGATTTAAGACAAAATAAAAACCGGCTATTAAAATACTAGTTTCAAAAATTTATAATTTAAATTATCTATTATTTAATCATGGTTGCCCCGCTCATTGCCTTGCCTTGCCGAGCTCCTTAACCTGGAAGAGTGGAAAAAAATATTGGGATGAGCATAACGAATTATACTCAGTGGGAGAAACAGCAGTCAGTCCAGGTTAGATCTAAACATGAAATCAAATTATGAATATGATACAAATACAACATACTGTAGAAATATGTACTGTGGGACATCCCCAAGGACCCAATTACGATCTCGGACCTATTTACGGTCCCTGACAACATGTTATAGCGCTTAACAATTTTTGCACTGTGGGACAACCCCAAGGACCCACTTTCGATCCCGGACCTATTTACGGCCCCTGGCAACCTTTTCATATGTATAGGCATAATATCACAATCAAAATCACATATCAAGAATTAACATAGACAAAAATAACCAAAATTGCTTAAATGTAAATCCCACCTCAAAGTCTTGGAAATTTTTCTTGAAATTGAACTGATGTAATGTTACTATGCTTCAAACTTTCCCCGCGATCTCGTCTAGCAAGAACAAAATTAATATAATTTAGGATACTAAGTCCTAATTAATACTTTAAAACTCTTAGGGACCTTGATTGAACTTTTGAAAGTAAAGAAATGGGTAATTGGATAATTATTTAAATCTTGAGGGTCTAATTATGAAAATTAAAATGTTTAGAGCCAATAAGGTAAAATTAGAAAATATTTTATAATTAATTTGAATAATACATAAACTTTAGGGATGAAGAAAGAATAAAAATCAAATAGGGGACTAACTTAAATGTTTGACCAAACTTGAGGATTTAAAACTAAACTTTCAATATTTATAACCCAACCCCCCATCCCCAAATCATATTCACGCAGAGAGAGTCCCAGGTAGCCAAAAATCACTTGGGTTTTTACATGTTAATGGTTTTCAATCAAAATCAAGGTTGGAGAAGGAAGTCCAAAAGCAAAAGCAAGATATGGAGAGCAAGAATCGAATTTTCAGGTTCCTATAAAACTCGATTCACTGTATCAAACTCGAAAATTCCGTTTTCTTCTTTTATCTATTCCCTTTTTTATTTCCTCCATTTATGAATATATTTGAGAAGAACATAGATTATGGAATTTCGAAAATTAATTTAAGGAAGTTACCTGCACCGATCTTTTTGGAGAATGAATTACTGGTTCTTGCAACTTGAAGCTTGGAGGGATGAAGAACTAGTTGAATGCCCAGATTCTTGTTGAGTTTTCAGTCGTGAGATGAAATAATTTGGAGATGAAATTGATTGGATTTTAGGTTTTGACACAAGTGAACCCTACAACCTTGAGCTCTAAAATTTTGACAATTGATTTGGGATGATAATGGACTTAAACTTGGGCCAAAAAGGAATATTGGACCAAGAGAAATTTTAAAATAGATGTTGGGTGTAAAATTTGACCCGATAAGGAAAATTTGAATTTTTAAGATTAAAAATCGTTTTGAATTCTTATATTAAATATTTTGCTAGACAACTCGACGAAACGTAAAATAAATTCTAAATTTTGACGGAAGCGTCGTAGCGACACAACTTAAGTTATAAAATTGGCATTTTAAAATTCGGGGTCGCTACAATAAGGCTTACGTTTTTTGGCAAGGTTTATGTTTCTTGGCCAGCTCAAAGACGGGCCATGAAACAGGGGGACGATAAGCATTTCTCGTCAAATAGTCGAACTTCTTGATTATTGAGAACTAATCAAGAATTTTGTGTCATTGTTCGAGAAACTTGTACGA
The DNA here is from genome assembly GCA_019097785.1 of Fraxinus excelsior. Classification (NCBI taxonomy): domain Eukaryota; kingdom Viridiplantae; phylum Streptophyta; class Magnoliopsida; order Lamiales; family Oleaceae; genus Fraxinus; species Fraxinus excelsior. The sequence goes on along the minus strand of CM032634.1, from coordinate 1,508,327 downwards.
GTGATAATTGTATTTTGATAATTTGGTGTTCTATAATCATCAGTCCTAATTATTCAAGAAATAGGGACAAATGACAATCGAGTATTTTGATAATTTGGTGTTCTAGTCCTAATTATTCAAGAAATAGGGACAAGTGACAATCGATTCTTCCAAGATTTGATGCTTGAGAATCGTCTATCAATTAAAAAAAAAGACTCCCTTACTCTCTTCTTCGAGAAATTAATTGGATTCCCATCACACTAGTCCATGACATATGGATCATTGGCTTCATTGCCATGGATTTAATGGACTGATTTTTTGTTGGACCATTACTCCCAACTTCTTGATGGGCTTTACTAATGGATTGAGTTTGTAAATGGGCCTTGCACGTGTTTGGGCCGTATAGAGATTATCCGCCTCGAGCTTCAAAACTCAAAAAGAGTTTGTTTTTGAGTATCCAAGGTCCCTCCACAAAAATTAAAATTTACTATAATTAGATTGCAAATTTCACGATCGTCTATATCATAAATTGCAATGAACCTAAAATTTATTTCATGTTCAAGATTCAAGAAGTCGAGACTAGCACAGCGTTGATTGAAAGTGAATTAAGGAAAAAAAAAAACACGACTTGTGGGATCGAACATGTCTTGTTCGACTCGAATAAATTATTAATTTCAAGAAAGATACATTTTTAATAGATAGAACGACATAATGCCAACTGGGCCAGAGATTAACAGAGAGCAGCAGTAGAAGATTCACTGCCGACTACCTAACATTATAGATCCAATCGAAGACCACACATAATTATTCAACTCAACTGTTTTTTATATTTCCACCCAACTTTTTTGTCTGTTTCTTGGAAACAAGACAAAGTGATGAATTATGAGATTAGAGTGAGCTCTGGCACTAGCAAAACAGAAGGTTAAGATAGTAATTTGCGAAGAAAGAAAAAAACAATACGTCAATCCCAATAATTGTTTTCTTTATCATATTTAATGGCCAATTGACTTTTTTTTTTCACTGCTGTCACTTCCAATTTTGTTTTTTAAACTATCAAAATTTATTTTTCGATAATAATATAATTGAGGCAATTTTAGAATCAAATCAAACGAACTGGTTCGATCGAAAGTTTATTTGTAAGTCAAAATTGAAAAACTTAGAAATCGTTGAATTCGTCAAAAAATCATCTTGTTCGCAATTTAAAATTAATCGATTTACTTGACATTTTCCACTGTTTTCACTTCCAACTTTGTTTTTTATAGTATCAAAATTCATTTTTCGATGATAATATAATGGACGTGATTTTAGAATCAAACCAGACAAACTGGTTTAATCGAAAATTTCTTTGTAAGTCAAAATTGAAAACTTAGAAATCGTTGAATTCGTCAAAATCATCTTGTTAGCAATTAAAATTAGTCAATTTAACGTTTTCCGCTGTTGTCACTTCAAATTTTGTTTTTTTTTTTTTTTTTTGTATCAAAATTTATTTTTCGATGATAATATAATTGACGTATTTTTAGAATCGAACTGGTTCAACCAAAGATTTATTTGTAAGTCTAAACTGAAAACTTAAAAATCGTTGAATTTGTCAAAAGCATCTCGTTCGCAATTAAAATTAGTCGATTTACCCTAAAATCAACTTATTTATGTTAAATTTTGATTTTAAATTTTTTACGAGCAATTTCTGACCCTAGTTGTTGTTTGGCCTCTTGGCTTTTCATTTTAATAAAATGAAATTTTTGGCTCAATTTTTAAAGGAATTCAAATTTTTTTACTTTTTTGAGTAGAAAAAGGTAATCAAATGGCCACTTTTAAGTACCGTCAAAAGTATCAATAATTAAAGGTAATGAATATCCATACAACATTTAAAAAAAAAAAAAAAAAAGAATTAAATAGAAGTAGTAACCTTAACCTCTCCAAAAAAAAAAAAAAAAACACATTTTTTTCTCTACTTCGAAAAAAACTCTCTTATACTCCATTAATGGTAAGTACCTCCATTGACGATATTCTTTTGAAAGGGTTAATTTTTCAAGTTCAATCTTCTCCTTTTTCATTCGGATTTGACTAATAATTAGTCGAGAATATTTAGTTTTCAATTTCAGCTTGGATTTGATTGGATATAAAAAAAAAATTAATCTCCTGATCCGATCTGCATATCATTATTTAGATGTTTTTATAATCAACTATCGTGTAATTTTCCTAATTGTATAGTGATTTAACTCGTTGATATATACGGCATTGACATGCAGGTACATTTGTACAGTATCCGTATATGCATCTACAGCTATATTATTTGATCGAATATATGCATGTAGATTTGGGGAAATTGTGATCTGAGACGAGATCAATTTTGAAGTTTTGTGGTTATAAAGGGTTAGCTACAGTTTGATTGTGCCATTGGCTTGAATCGTTGTGCAGTGCTTCTGTATATATGCATATATGCACATTTGTATGAGAAATTGAGGCCGTGAAGCATTTGGGGTGGGAAAAATTCAATTTTGGAGAACTCTATTGAGGTAGATCCAGCAGCGTTATTATGATTTTTTTTTATTATTTTTTTCTCGTATTATAAAATGGATCCCCTAATTTTCACAATTGTTTTTGGCTATTTCGATGCACAATACTGAATCGGTGTTTAAGGGTTTTTAGATCACATGTAAAGTTCGTGCTTTTTGAAATATGAGTTAAAAGGGGAAGCAAGTGTCTATTAGGGGTTTTGAATTTCATTTTAAGGTATTAGGGTGCAGGGTGCTAGTAGAGAGAATGGAGAATTAACTAATTGTAATCTGCAGGAGGCTGAGAATAGAGTTCAAAAAGTAGAGCCATTTTGCAAATGTCGAAGTCATCCTCCCCTGAAAGAAGGGGCCGAAAAGCTTCATCTTCATCTCAGAAAAATAAGTAAGTGTACACGTTAACATCTGTTGATCCATATTGTGCATTAGCTTTTAACTTGTTATCCTATGCGGTTCTCTCATCATAATTGATTGGCTTCGTAACCACATAAATCAGTTTGTGTTCTTGTTTTGCTTCGTTTAATTGTGTTTTTGAACGAAAATACATTATCTACCAAAGACTCTTATTGAACTAATTGACATGGTATTAGTGCTTGTGTGAAATATCACTTTTAAATCTAAAGAACAATTTGATGTTCTGCTACATAATATTGGTAGAAACACTTGATGCAGTACAACTCTTGTGTAAAGTGTTTAGAGTAAAATATTTCTCATCCGACTAAAATTGTTTTACCACCAGGGAATCAAATGGAAGTACAGAAATGGATGATCCGGAGAGGACGACATCAAGGGTTGCTAAATTCATTGAGCAGCTACACACTGTGTCTTCTCCAGCTGAAAAAGAACTTATCACGGCACATTTGCTGGGTATTGCTAAAGCAAGAAACGAAGCACGGGCTCTTATTGGTTCACATAGCCAAGCAATGTCATTGTTTATATCCATTCTTAGGAATGGTAGTCTGCTGGCAAAAATAAATGTTGCTGCAACGCTAGGTGTCCTATGTAAGGATGACGATTTGCGGGTGAAGGTACTTCTAGGTGGATGCATCCCACCTTTACTCTCGCTTTTGAAGTCAGATTCAAATGATGCTCGGAAGGCAGCTGCAGAGGCTTTATATGAAGTGTCTTCTGGTGGACTTTCAGATGATCATGTGGGCATGAAAATATTTATTACAGAAGGTGTAGTGCCCACCTTGTGGGAGCAGTTAAATCCGAAAAACAAGCAAGACAAAGTGGTTGAAGGATTTGTGACAGGGGCATTGAGAAATCTTTGTGGCGATAAAGAGGGGCACTGGAGAGCGACTCTTGATAGTGGTGGGGTGGATATCATAGTGGGACTACTCTTTTCTGACAATGCTGCTGCTCAATCCAATGCTGCTTCTCTCTTGGCCCGCCTGATGTTGGCTTTCCCTGATAGCATCCCAAAAATAATTGATTCGGGTGCAATCAAAGCTTTGCTTGGGCTCTTGGGTGAGCAAAAGAATGTTTCTGTGCGAGCCAGTTCTGTCGAAGCTTTGGAGGCTATTTCCTCAAAATCAGCCAAAGCTAAGAAAGCAATTGTCGATGCCCAAGGCATGCCAGTACTTATTAGAGCTGTAGTTGCTCCTTCCAAAGAAGGTATGCAAGGAGAGGAAGGGCAGGCACTTCAGCAGCATGCAACAAAAACATTAGCAAATATTTGTGGTGGGATGTCTGCTTTAATACTCTATCTTGGAGAGCTTTCCCAGTCCCCAAGATTAGCTGCTCCGGTTACTGATACAATTGGAGCACTTGCATATTCTCTTATGGTCTTCAGTCAGAATGTTGATGAAGAATCATTTGATGCAACAAAAATTGAAAGTATTTTAGTGAGGCTTCTAAAACCTAGAGATGATAAACTGGTTCATGAATGCCTCCTTGAAGCTATGGCCAGCCTATATAGCAATGCTCATTTATCAGATACAATCAATAAACCAGAGGCGAAAAGAGTGCTTGTTGGGCTCATAACAATGGCTAATGGTGATGCACAGGAGTATTTGATACTTTCTCTGATATGCTTGTGCACTGAAGGAGTAAGTGTTTGGGAAGCCATAGGAAAAAGAGAAGGAATTCAATTACTTATCTCATCTCTGGGTTTGTCCAGTGAACAGCATCAAGAGTATGCAGTTGAAATGCTTGCAATTCTGACTGAACAAGTTGATGACAGCAAGTGGGCAATCACTGCAGCCGGTGGAATTCCTCCCCTTGTCCATTTATTAGAAGTTGGATCCCAAATGGCGAGGGAAGATGCAGCACATATTTTGTCGAACTTGTGCTGTCATAGTGACGATATCCGTGCCTGTGTTGAATGTGCAGGAGCCATCCCAGCACTCTTGTGGCTTCTAAAGAATGGTGGACCAAAGGGGCAAGAAGCCTCAGCTAAGGGTCTAACAAAGCTAATTAAGACTGCTGATTCAGCTACCATAAATCAATTACTAGCCCTGCTCTTGGGAGACTCTCCAAGGTCTAAGGCCGACGTCGTCAAAGTTTTGGGTCATGTGCTTTCTATGGCATCTCATGTTGACCTTGTGAATAAGGGCACTGCCGCTAATAAAGGGCTGAGGTCACTTGTCCAGGTTCTCAATTCATCAAATGAAAATGCCCAAGAGCATGCAGCATCTGTCTTGGCTGATCTATTCAGTACACGCCATGATATCTGTGATAGCCTTGCAACAGAGGAAGTTGTGAATTCATTTATGAAACTCTTAACTAGCAAAACTCAAGGTATTGCGACGCAGTCAGCTCGAGCATTGGGTGCTTTATCCCGTCCTACCCAGACCAAGACAACAAATAAGATGTCTTGTATTGCAGAAGGTGATGTCAGGCCTTTAATCAAGTTGGCCAAAACATCATCCATAGAGTCTGCTGAGACTGCAATGGATGCCTTGGCTAATTTGCTGTCAGATCCTCAAATAGCTGCGGAATCATTGGCAGAGGATATTGTTTCGGCCATAACAAGAGTTCTAGGAGAAGGATCATTAGAGGGTAAGAAGAGTGCATCACGTGCCCTTCATCAATTATTGAAGCATTTTCCGGTAGGTGATGTACTGACAGGAAGTGCTCAGTTTCGATTCGCTGTTCAGGCAGTTGTTGATTCCTTAATTGTGATGGATATGGATGGCTATGATGCTGCCGATGCTTTAGAAGTTGTTTCTCTACTGTCTCGAATGAAGCATGGCGTGAACTCTATGTATCCACCATGGTCTGCCCACCCATCAAGCTTAGAGCCTCTGGTGCACTGCCTGTGTGAGGGACCTCCCTCAGTTCAAGATAAAGCAATAGAAATTTTGTCTAGGTTTTGTGGGGATCAACCAGTCATTCTAAGTGACCTCTTGGTTTCAAATTCACGATCAGTTGGTGTGTTAGCTGATAGAATGATGAATTCTAGCAGTCTAGAAGTAAGAGTTGGAGGTATAGTGATTTTAATTTGTGTTGCCAAGGAACATAGAATCTGGTCAATGGATGCACTTGAGGCATCTGGATACTTGAAACCTCTTATTTATGCATTAGTTGATATGATTAAGCAAAATTCTACTAATTCTTCTCTTGAAACTGAAGTCAGAACCCCCAGAGGTTTTAGAGATAGTTCAGCTTTTCGGGATGGTGATGGTTTTGACATCCCTGATCCAGCAACTGTATTGGGAGGTACTGTCGCCTTGTGGCTGCTATCAATAATTTCTTCCTTTCACCCAAAGAACAAAATCAATGTAATGGAAGCTGGGGGACTCGAAGTGCTTTCTGACAAGCTTGCAAGACATACTTCCAATACTGAGGTAGGATATACAACCGGTTTCCTTCTCTATTATTGTTTCAAGCTGTATATGTGTCTAGCTAACGACCATTTAAATTTTGTTATTGTTTTCTTCTTATTATTAAGTTAATGAACTTCTGTAAGTGTCATGATCTGAACTCTTAAAGATGCAGGTCTATGTGCAGAAAGATCTTTCGACACTAGAAATAACTTGCTTTGTTGTCCTTATATCAAAACTATTATGAATTTCATTGCTGAAACAAAGCATATTTTTACAGGAAGAGTTTCAGGATACAGAGGGCATATGGCTTGGTTGCCTTCTTGTGGCTATACTTTTCCAGGACAACGATGTTGTCTCTTCTCCTACAGCCATGCACTTTATACCATCACTTTCACTTCTACTGAAGTCTGATGAAATTATTGACAGATTCTTTGCTGCTCAGGCAATGGCCAGTCTTGTTTGCCATGGAAATAGGGGAACAAATCTTGCTATTGCAAACTCTGGTGCAGTAGCTGGGTTAGTAAGCCTAATTGGTCACGTAGAATCAGATATTCCCAATCTTATTGCCTTGTCTGAAGAATTTTCTTTGTCGAGGAATCCTGACCAAGTAGTTCTGGAAAGCCTTTTCCAAATTGAAGATGTGCGAGTTGGTTCTGTTGCTCGCAAGACAATTCCTTTGCTTGTGGATCTGCTAAGACCAATGCCCGATAGACCAGGTGCTCCACCATTTTCTGTTCGTCTCTTGGCTCAAATTGCTGATGTAAATGATACCAATAAATTACTCATGGCCGAAGCTGGAGCATTGGATGCTCTTACCAAGTACTTATCTTTGAGCCCTCAAGACTTAGTTGAGGCAACCATATCTGAATTATTGAGAATATTGTTTAGCAACCCGGATCTTGTACGATATGAAGCAGCATTTAGTTGCGTGAATCAACTCATTGCAGTCCTTCATTTGGGATCAAGAAGTGCAAGATTGAGTGCTGCTAGAGCCTTAAGTGAACTGTTTGATGCCGAGACCGTCAGAGATTCTGAAGTATCCATGCAGGCAATTCAGCCTTTGGTCGACATGCTCAATACTGCTTCGGAGAGTGAACTACAGGCTGCTCTAAGTGCCTTGATTAAGTTGACTTCAGAAAATAATGCAAAAGCAGCTATGCTGGGTGAAGTGGAAGGCAATCCTCTTGAGAGTTTGTGTAAAATCCTGTCCTCTTCTGCTACTTTGGAATTGAAGAGTGATGCTGCAGAATTATGTTATGTACTCTTTGGTAATTCAAAATTTAGAGAAATATCAATTGCATCTGACTGTATAGAACCTCTTATATCACTAATGCAGTCGGATAAAGAGATCTCAGTGGAATCTGGGGTTTGTGCTTTTGAGAGATTATTGGATGACGAACAACAAGCAGAGATTTTATCGGCTCATGATGTCATTGGTCTTCTTGTTGGTCTAGTTTCAGGATCAAATGATCGGCTCATCGAAGCTAGCGTATGTGCGCTCATTAAACTGGGAAAAGACCGAACCCCACTAAAGTTGGATATGGTCAATGCCGGAATAATTGAAAATTGTCTCCAGCTACTTCCCACAGCTTCCAATTCACTGTGTTCCACTATTGCTGAACTTTTCCGAATCTTGACAAACAGCAGTGCAATCTCAAAAAGCTCATCTGCTGCAAAAATCTTAGAACCTCTGTTTATGGTATTGCTTCGGAGAGATTTCGGTCTCTGGGGCCAGCATAGTGCCTTACAATCCCTTGTTAATGTTTTAGAGAAACCTCAAAGCCTTGCAACTTTGAAACTTACCCCTAGCCAAGTCATCGAGCCTTTACTTTCATTTCTTGAATCTCCATCTCAAGCTATCCAGCAGCTCGGTACAGAGTTGTTGTCTCACCTTCTAGCACAAGAGCATTTTAAGCAAGATATCACAACGAAAAATGCAGTGGTTCCTCTGGTTCAGCTTGCAGGAATTGGCATATTGAATTTACAGCAAACAGCAATTAAGGCATTGGAAAGTATCTCCTTAAGTTGGCCAAAGGCAGTTGCTGATGCAGGTGGTATTTTTGAGCTTGCCAAGGTTATTATTCAAGATGATCCTCAACCTTCTGATGCCTTATGGGAATCTGCTGCAGTAGTTCTCTCCAATCTTCTTCATTCTAATACCGACTACTACTTTAAAGTTCCCATTGTTGTGCTTGTAAAAATGTTGCACTCGACTCTTGAGAGCACCATTACAGTTGCGCTCAATGCACTCATTGTTCAAGAAAAAACTGATGTTTCAAGTGCTGAACTGATGGCTGAAGCTGGTGCTATAGATGCTCTGTTAGATCTTTTGAGATCTCATCAATGTGAAGAAGCATCTGGTAAACTACTCGAAGCTTTCTTCAATAATACGCAGGTACGGGGAACGAAGGCTTCAAAATATGCAATTGCCCCTCTAGCACAGTATTTGCTTGACCCGCAAACAAGATCACAAACAGGTAGGCTTCTTGCAGCTCTTGCTCTTGGCGACCTCTCTCAGCATGAAGGGCTAGCCCGAGCTAGTGATTCTGTTTCTGCTTGCCGAGCATTGGTAAGTGTTCTAGAGGAAGATCAGCCGACAGAGGAAATGAAAATGGTGGCAATTTGTGCATTACAAAACTTTGTCATTCGAAGCAGAACCAATAGGAGAGCTGTTGCAGAAGCAGGTGGCGTATTAGTAATTCAAGAACTGCTAGTGACTCCTAATCCGGAGGTTGCAGCACAGGCAGCTCTACTCATCCAGTTTTTATTTTCAAACCACACGCTTCAGGAATATGTATCGAATGAGCTTGTCAGATCTTTGACAGGTAACTTACCGTTAAAATATTTTATTTATTTATTTTATTTTGATAGATAATCATAAAATTTTATTAATAAAAAAAGAATGCACAGGGAGTGTATTATCAATTTAAACAAGAAAGAAAATACATGAAATTAGGCAATCCCTTTACAGGATTACTAGTCGCGACATTAAACCAAGTATACAAAGTTAGATAAAATAATTATCTAAATTGTTCTGTGATCCGAATTTGGTCTTCAAAACATCGATTATTCATTTCTCTCTACACACACCGAACAATGCATCTCGAGATAAGATTCACAAAGCTTTCTCCTCCATGCTCGCAACACATCCTTTAAGCATCTAGGCAATACCCAATCAATATGCTGAGAAGCTAGAATATTATTCCACAACCAGCAAACACTGTCGCAGTGAATGAACAGGTGGTCATGCGTCTCCCCATCACTCCTACACATATAACACTCGGTAACATAAAAACCTTTTCTTCAGAGGTTATCCATCATTAATACTTGTCCCCTCACAACCGTCCACAGTAAAACCTGAGGAGGCAATTTACATTGCCACACCATCTTCCAGGGGAATGAACATGAGCATGTCTCCCATTGTCTTGATCTTGTCCAGAAAGCGGAGTTTAATGCCAGGTTCTTTCTAATTTGTGATTAGCGAATAATGGCCTCCTTATCTAAATGATCATTCTGTCACTGAAGGGTTGAATCTATTTATTTATTTGTATCTTCAACTGTGATTTTGAGCTCTTACCCATTTATTTCCAAATAAAGGGTCTTGAAGAATTTCTTGTAACAATTTCAACACGTGTCTATATGCAGCTGCTCTAGAGAAAGAATTGTGGTCCACTGCCACTGTCAATGAAGAGGTCTTGAGGACGATACATGTTATATTTGCCAATTTTCATAAGCTCCATGTTTCTGAAGCAGCTACGCTGTGCATTCCTCATTTGGTAGCATCACTAAAGTCAGGCAGTGAGTCTGCTCAGGATTCTGTACTGACTACGTTGTGCTTGTTAAAACAGTCGTGGTCGACCATGCCAATCGATGTGTCCAAATCCCAAGCTATGGTTGCAGCCGAAGCCATTCCCATTCTGCAAATGCTCATGAAAACTTGTCCCCCAAGTTTTCATGAGAGAATAGAGAGCCTTTTGAATTGTTTACCGGGTTGTTTGACGGTCACTATTAAGCGTGCAAACAACTTGAAGCAAGCCGTAGGAGGCACAAATGCTTTTTGTCGATTGACTATAGGCAATGGTCCTGCTCGGCAAACTAAGGTTACGGTTTTCATATGTTACCTCTATATGTGGCATGTTTAGTTATTTACTTGTGGTTTGTTTGTAGGGTGGATTGTACAGTATGAACAATATCAAAGAAGAAAAATAAGTTCAAATTTTGTCCATTGTTCTGTCCAATCCAGCCTATTACTGCATGCCAAACATGCCCTTCATATCATAATTTTATAACGTCGCTCTGTTAACATTAGATGACATCTACGTAGTAAATGCAACCATATGCAAAAGCCAATTGTTGATATCCTGATCATCTTTTTATATATATGGATTATCAGGTCGTGAACCACAGTACATCTCCAGAATGGAAAGAAGGCTTCACATGGGCCTTTGATGTCCCTCCAAAGGGGCAAAAGTTGCATATATTGTGCAAAAGCAAAAGTACTTTCGGAAAGGTAATTAGCAACACCAATCAACCTGTACGTTTCACCACGATCATTTATTAACTTGTGATTCCACTTCTCCATGGAAAATGCAAGTTTTTCTATCGATTTGATACTTTCTGAATTGCTTGTCATCACGTCATACTCTGAAAGAACATTGACCGTGGTTAATAATAAAATTGTGACATAGTTGAGTGAAAATAAATGTTCTTTCCCAATACCATTTTCATAGTTCGAATGATGTAATTGCTTGTTGATTTCAGAGTACTCTAGGGAGGGTTACAATTCAAATTGACAAAGTTGTAACTGAAGGAATATACAGCGGTCTTTTCAGCCTTAGCCAAGATGGCAATAAAGATGGTTCTTCCCGGACGCTTGAAATTGAAATAACTTGGTGCAATAGGTCAGACGAAAGTTTGTAATGGAATGCAAAATCAGGTTACTATGGCTAAAGGCACTAAATTGGCACCAGTCGAGCACACCAGCTGGGCGAGGAACAAGACAAATGACACATTACAATATGGTATAACACGGGGAGCCAGTTGTTTTCCCTCTGTGAATATATCGTAGAAACATGCAGTTTTGTAGTTACCGATAAGCTGTCTTGAGTTGTAAAATGTTTAACAATGCCAAGAATCCAACAGGGTTAGTGAAGCTTGGGAGAAAGGCTTCTCGTGGTAGAGAGTTTCGTTTTGTGTTTCTAATAGAAACTTATTGTACAGGAAAGTGTGTAGTGGCTAGCAAAATATTTGGAAAAAGTGCTCCTCTATTAATGGTAAAAGGAGGTTGCACTCTGTTCTTGTAAGTTATATACTTGGCAGCATTACTGTTAGTAAAATATAAATGCAAAATGGGCTGCAACTGCAAGTATTCAAATTTTGGAGTTCTATTTCTACAGCTACTGTTTCTTCTACCCCAAAGTATATTACATGGTAATGCGTAGCTGCCAGATTGCGATATCCATTTTGGCTGACATAATCCTCTACTTTCAGTTCAGATATGATAGGATTAACATATTCAGCATTGCATCCATTTACCCAATCTCCAGTTCCCCATTGAATGGTCTGATTGGTTGACTGTCACCCCGATGTGCAACTGCAAAACAGTCGTCTGGCTATACAACTACGTATAGAATGATTCCCGCAATTACCATGATGCCTAATTAAGTGACAAACTAATTAAGCGACAAAAAAAAAAAAAGGAGAAAAACGTAAAGGGGCTGCGAACATGGTGACTGGATGCCTTCATTTACAACACAAGTAACACAGAAAGTGACAATGGAGCAACACCGATCTGATATGACTCAGGAAAAGTTCATTAATCTCTACTCATAAAAGTGACCACTTGACATTTCCCAATACAGAATTCAGCAATGAAAACCTCACAAACTTTATATTCATAACCCTTCCCAACCGCCAAATTCTCAACTAAATCAATGAACGAACGCTGATGATTCCAGCTCCAATTTGATGTGATTACTTTGCTGCAGCAACCAGCGAAGCTCTTGCTCGTGTAAAAGCAGCAGTTAATGATCCGAGCTGCAACTTATCATTGCAAGCAAAAGTCAACCTGTATCTGCATAGCAAAGGTACCAAGCAGTTTAATATCAAGGGGCACATGAAGGAAATATCATGAATTGAAGTGCACGTGTGATAGTTCATTAGTCTTCATTCTACTCGATGAAGTAGGATGCTCTTAAGTTTTCGGAAATGAAATGAAATTGTTGCTTCATCACTGCAGTATTGGGACAAGGGTTGAAAAAATGCAACTTTACTCAGGATGGTGCAGTAGTTTTCCAATGACCTACATTAGTTTAGTGGATTATGTAAATCACGCCAGAAGCTACAATTTATTGGCATACGAGTATTATAACGCAGATCTCAATCCTGTCCTAAGAATTTATTTACTCAGTCCAAAAACTGTGGAAGAGCATTCAGTTTAGTCCTCGACTTATCAAATGCTTGGTATGTATATGATTGAGATCAGAGTATGACAGACCACAAAGGCCATCTTATGTGGATGAAAGGTGACTCAAGGCTGACATAGTTTTCTCTCAAAAATAGACTACTCGACAAACTTATTACCAAGATCATTGATAAAACTACTTTAATTTAAAATCAACAGGTTATCATTTTCTATCCTAGGGCAAAATGAGAACTTAAGCCTAGAAAAAGGTACATACTCGATATCAGCCAGCTCATTAATCAACTGAACCCGAACGTCTGGGGGCATCTTGATCTTGAAAACAAACCTGACATCAATTGGAAAGAGATGAGTAAAAGGAAACTGCTGTGATGTGACTGACAAACAATATGAGCTCTTACATGGTTACTTCTCTTACAATGTCCACCAATGCTAATCCTTTCCTAGTCTTGATTTCTGAAATTCCTGAACATTTTTAAGTGCACATTACAATTTGAAGACCAGAAAAAAGGTACAATTGGAAAGAAGGTCAGCATTAATACGTTTAGAGGTAGTGGCAAAGGGCTCATTAAGAAGCCAATAAGAAATCTGTTCAATGTCTTTAGGCAAAGGATTTCCAGTGCACAAGTACACAGCTTCTTCCGAGATCTGCTGAGAAGCCATATGTGTTGACTGCATACAATCAGCAAGGAATAATGATAGTTAAATACTGCAGCTCATAGAAGGCCTAGATTAACACAAGCCAACTGAAACCAAAAGGAACTTAAATCATCAAAAAATGACAAGTAGTCATATGATATCTTTGGTTTCCACAACCCCCAGCTCACCAAAAAAAAGGCAAGTCTCCCATTGACCTTATATTCTTTCTTATCTCTTTTTATTTTTTTCTCTTTTTATTTATTTTATTTCTGGAACACAACCTTAAACCGAATAACCATACTAATATAACAATGCAAACAAGATACTAACTTGCAAAATATTCAATGCCTTCCTCATGTCACCATTACTAAGCCGTACAACAGCCTTCAAACCATTTTCAGGTACATCGAGCCTGCACAGATGAAATTATGTTAGAGAATAAGCAGAAATCATCCAAATATCTATGGTCCAACATGAGCAAAGAACTTACCCTTCAGCACTAATAACATGTTTAAGCCGCTCAGTGACGTGAACCCCATCAAGAGGAGCAAATCGAAAACGTGTACATCTTGATTGCAATGCCGGAATAACCTTGTTAACATTGTTACAGATCAAAGAAAATCTAGTATTTTTTGTGTATTTCTCAATCACTGCAAAATAAATATATTTAGCTCGATTGTGTAAGCTAAACCATTGAAAGGAATTGAATTAGTCCATCAAAAAGCAATGGATTCTTGCCTCGACGAAGAGCGAATTGTGCATCTTTAGTCATGGCATCTGCCTCATCCAATAGGATCAATTTTACAGCAGATTTTGCACTGCAGAACAGACAACTAGTTAGGTAAATGTCGCAACCAAGATTTCAGTGTTGAATCCACTTACCATTACTCATATCAGCTGTAACGAATTCAAGCAACAAATCAAAGTTTGGGGGAAACACGGCAATAGTTTTGATATCATTGGGCAGGAATAAAATGTTCAAAAAACACATCGATCTACAAAAACACAACTATTACTTAATTTACTTCTGAATGTGATAATCTCTAGTTTGTAAACTTTTCATTCAGATTAAGCAGATCAGACAGAAGTTTTAAACATGTAATAATAATTAAAACTGGATTTGCTTAATCTATTACTCACTGGAAATTTATTGGGAACAAAGTGTTGTTATTGTCTTTACCTATTGTACGTCATCAAATTAACAGTTCAAGCAAATTGTTACTGTCTTTACCTACTGTACATGCCAAAGCTTGCAGCTATTACTCGAATCAAACAAACCTATTATCAAATTAACAATTCAAGCAAATTGTTATACATAAGCCAAATGTATGTTATACAAATTTAAAATATATATTATATAAAAAAACACAGCTATATACATACAAGTGCAAACATGTACTGATGTCACCAGAGGCATGAAACTCCAGGATGTGAAAAAAATAGGTAAAACCCTTAAAGTAGCTATATCAGATTATCAATCATCAATCCAGAATTCAATGTAACTAATACTCACCAGCATCTCAAAGAAACTAAAAACTCCCATGCCAAAATATACAACCTCCAAGTTCATAATTATATTCCAAATCCAATACTTAATGCTACTAGTAAAATTATAGAGTTTCAAAATACTTTGAATCCATTTCAAGAAAATAAATAATTGCTAGCTTTCTTTTTTTTTTTTGATAAATAATCTGGAAATTTCATTAATCAAAAAGAATACACATGGAGTGTATTATCAATTTAAACAAGAAATAAAAGATATGAAGTTAGGCAGCCCCCCTATGGGATTGCTAGTCGCTGCGTTAAACTAATTATACAAAGTCAGAAAAAATGATTCTCTAAGTTGCTTAGTGTCCCATATTTGATCTTCAAAGCATCGGTTGTTCCTTTTCCTCCATACACACCAAACAATGCATCCCGGGATGAGATTCCAAACTAGCTTGCTATCCTTGTCTCGAAGTTTTCTCCTCCATGTCCGCAACACGTCCTCCATACGTCTAGGCAACACCCAATCTATATGCTGAGAAACCAGAATACTATTCCACAGCCAACGGACTAATTGCTAGCTTTCTAAACAATCTCCAGGTGATACTTAGGAAAAAAAAATATCACATTTTCTTGCCTATAGAATTTTCAGTGTAACTTTTAGGTGAGGAGTGAAAACAAAAGGTTCCTGCACCAGTCATGTATATAATTGTGCTTTACATATATATTATTTGTGTCGTGTGTATTGTATAAAAACACAAACTACAATATATACACACACAGAGCAACGTGTATAAAACAAAATGCTCATGCTTCACAATATACCCGAAAGATATGCTCTGAGTGCTTGCGAAGTCCTGAATTTGCTGCCTCACCACTTCAATTCCACGATCGTCCGAAGCATTCAGTTCCAGAACCATGTTGTGCATCTGAGCCCCATAAAGCTTCCTAGCCAGTGCCAGAACCGTGGAAGTCTTTCCTGTTCCTGGTGGTCCATAGAGCAGCAAATGGGGCAACCTGTTCCCGCTTGCAAGTCTATCAACTGTTTAGCAAAAAACCTCAATAAAAATCCAAAACGCATGTAGAAACCTAAAAGATCTATTTGCTACTGAGAAAAGAAAGCGGGAAGGATATGGAATACTGAAAATTTGAAGGCAGCCAATCTTTCCATTGTTTGGCACGAGGGAAAAGGTTGGAAGGGATGGAAAATCAGTCGAAAAAGTGATTCTAAAGTTATCCCAAGTGATATAAAACAGAACTTGGATCACATGTTAATTAAAATATTGTCCAAAAAACAATTTATTTTTATTTTCCTCTCATTATCCCTAACAAGAAGGAAAATTTTATCCTTCCTTACTCCTACCTAAAACTCCTAAATTTATGTACACATTACACTTACACATGTACAGAACTTCAACGGTAGCCCAAACTGACCATGAAGCATTTGACACAGATGCTCAAAACATTTGAAGCATATTTTAAACAGTTCAAAATTCAATCTTATTAGTTAAAGCTGAAATTTTTTAAGTAACCATCATCAGCCTATGAATCATCCAATGAAATGCAATGGGAGACAGTGGAATAAGATACTGAAGTATAAAATATAAGGTAAACGAAATACTTCTAAACGGAGCACAGTGCTACAAGTTGGTTGGCACCATGGTATGCCTACCAAGTGTTCGACCCGATGTAACAAATAAATTAAACAGATAAACAAGAAATGAACAGGAAGAGAAGGGTAGGGAGGTTATTTACTAGTCTCGACGATATCACGATGCGCAGCGACGTCGTCCAGGGATTGCGGGCGGTACTTTTCGACCCAGGGAGTGGCTTTCGTGTCGGGAGGAGTGGTCAAAACGACGACGCTTTTGCCTTTGCTTTGGGGTTTGAGAGAATCTAGATTGTTGTTCTCGTCATCGATTTCCATAGGAGAAATTGCTTCCGCCATTTTTACGAGGTGCTGTTGCTTTTAAACGACGGCGTTTCGTCTTCTTCCCCGCAGTCGTTGGCCCCCTTTGCCCTTGCTCTGGTTTTGTCGTAGTGGGTATGGGAAACTCCTCTTGTCCCTTTACCTCAGGTTCTCCGCTGTGTTGGTTTTAAGCTAAAATCGTCAAAATTGGATGCAGGTCCCCTTTGTCAAACACGATTCTAGCTAAAATAAGGAAGATTTGAGAGAGCAGAACAGGAGAGGATCGGCAGGCGGTGTTTGGCGCCAAATGCGCTCCTAATTTATTTTTAGTGAATTTATAAACGATTTAAAATGTTAGAAACAAATTGTATCAAACACATTAAACCCTTGTTTGATGGTATGAGAAAAATAATATTTTCAATAGTAACTTTTTTAATTTATATGTAAAAAAATTTACTGTGTGAACGTGTAGTTAAAAATGAGTATAAAAATCAAAAAAACTTTATTTTAAAGAGAGACAAACGGGACAAATATTTTACCGTAACATAACGTCCCAAATTTCTAGTTCTCGGTTCTTAGGCCCTGTTTGATAGGAATATTTTTCTAGAGAAGTTGGAAATTATTTTCTATATTCTACTCTTTAGGCTGTTTGATCGGAAAAAATTTCTAGACAATTGGTTTTCAAACTTTACCTCACGTGACCCCATTTTTCACATTTTCCTTGAATTGGTTTTCTCATGGTTTTGGTGGTTTTTGATTTTTTAGGCCTTTTTTTTTGCAATTGAAACAAATTATATCCCCAATTGTAATAAATTGTATCCCTCTAATGAGCAATTTTCATGAAAAATAAAGTCAAACGAACACTAAAAGATCCAAATTTTCGATATTTTCCAAGTGAAAAATTATATCAATCAAACATAATTAATTGATAATTCTCAATAAAACAAGTTCTACGCAATTTAATTCATAAAATCCATTTTTTCACCTAAATTACATTCTCGCAATCAAACGGACTCTTAAGCCAGTTTGATAGACATGATTTTCCATGAAAAAATTTCCATTTTCAATTTTTACACTTGTTTGATAGCAAAATTTTCTCAGCAAATTTTTTTCCACATTTCCACATTTTCCAACTTTTTGAGAAAAAAAAGAATTCTTGTTGTTTTGGTTGGTTTTGATTTTCTAGGTTCTTTTTTTTTTTTACAATTGGAAAAAATTCTAGATACAATGATAAAAAAATTTATCGCTTTTATTGACAATTTTCATGCAAAACAAAGTCAAACGAATGATGGTCAATATCGTAATTTTTTTTTTTGGCAATTGGAACAAATTCTAGACCCAATGGTAGAAAAAAATTATCACTTTAATTGACATTTTCATAAAAAAAACGAAGTCAAACGGAACCAAACTTTCAACATTTTTCAAGTGAAAAATTATCGATCAAATACAATTAATGACAATTCCCAGTAAAATAATTTATAGGCAATTCAATTCTTTGTAAAATATTTTATTTCCACTCATTTTTCATATTTGCAATCAAACGACCCTTAAATGTAAAATTTTGAATTTCTAGCACTCACCAATGTTGGATACTTGTGTATTGAGAAGTAGTGAAATTTAGAGGGTCCAAGTAC
Source organism: Fraxinus excelsior (assembly GCA_019097785.1). Lineage (NCBI taxonomy): Eukaryota > Viridiplantae > Streptophyta > Magnoliopsida > Lamiales > Oleaceae > Fraxinus > Fraxinus excelsior. Next base: position 1,489,977 of record CM032634.1, on the reverse strand, counting down.
TAGAGTTTAAGACAAAACTGGTATAGGACAGCCAGCCCGGATCGACTTTACTAACGGGCATCGATTTTTATCTTCTTTCTTTTTTCGGTGCCTATTCAATCGACCCTTTTCTAACTTCAATCTAGGGGGACAATGGGCCGAGTCAAGTCGAATCGATTTTTATTTTCTTTATTTTTTTTTGTGCCTATTCAATCTACCCTTTTTCTAACTTCAATCTAGGGGGGCCAATGGGCCGAGCCGACTGCTCGACCCTTACCCACACGAGTCGAGCTTTGGGGATCATCGTGGACGAGCCGAGCTTAAGCTCGGGTTGTCCCATTTTAGGCGAGCTCGGCTAGTGGCCCAAGCTCGCCCAAAATGGGTACTCGAATCGCTTTTTTTTTTTTTTACACTATAGTTATATTAAACCTAAAAAATATATACACATATTTTCTAAGCATTTTTTTAAATATACATTTTCCAAAAAAAAATTTAAATAATAATAATAATGTTATGACTCATAACAAGGAATTACCATGTGGCATTGTAACCAAGTTGTGGGATCAGATCCAAACAAATTAGGGAGCCCTTTTAATATGAGGTCGAAGCTCAAGTGTTATACGAGGCAGCTGGCATCATCCGGGGCCCTTGTATTTCCAAGGCACTCATGGATCTGAGGCTCTTCAGTTGGCAATGGTCCACGTGCAAAGATTAAACTCATGATGAAGATCTTATTCAAATGATTGATGTGACCTTTATAAAAAGTGTATTTATATTCTGTTTTGTCAATGTAAGAACATTAAATGCTTTGAAAAGTTAGGAAAGTCAATATGATGGCTATGAATAGACGGGTCGGCCAAGGAGATGAGGCTACGTGTAATTTGATCTAAATGCCACCATTTCATTTGTACTGATATGAATACTCCATCCACATAATCTGTAAAGATTAATGCAATTCTAAATACTTAGAGCAATATTATTCTCTCATTCTTGCATCTTTATTACAATACAGTTATAAATCTTGTTCTTATCGATTTGTTTATTATACAATATTGTTCCATAAATCCCGTCGGAACCCGAACGGAAACGTCTCGTGTCGTTGAGCTCTTCCCACGTTCAAATTTTGGAGCGATCCTAACCGTCGATCGATATTAACATGTTGGATTTAGGTTACGTATGCACGGGTGGGTCTGACATCCGTTGAGTTCATTTTTTGAAGTCAACAAAAAAAAAAAAGAATTTAACTATTTATAGGTAAATAATTTAAATTTTATTTTTAAATTAGTTTAAAATGCAACAATCAAGATTATTTACTGTTGGGAGTAGTTCAATTCCAACGGCTATATTTGTTGAAGCTGGATCAAATATAGTCATTGGAACTGAACTACTCCCAATAATAAATAATCTTGATCGTTTTCTTTTTAAAGATTGAGCTCGACGACCTAATACCGAAATATTTTTCAACAAACGATCATGGATGCAATTGTGAATAATTGAAATTGAATGTTGAAGACTTGAAATATAATTGAAAAGTGACTGAAGATTATGTAGCAGTGTAGAAAATAAATTGTGAAATCAAGATTATAACTTGACAATGTAAAAATAAAATATAGAAGAGTATAGATTATAGAATGATGATAATTATTTGTAAATAAATTGTAGAGAATAGAGTAGAGAATGAGAGATTGATAGTAAGTTTTGTAGAAAAAAATTGTTGTAATGAATGGGTAAATGTAGGGGAAGATAGAAAAATGAAAAAAATAAAGAAAAAGCCAAAAAGGCCCGAAATTATCATTTATAAATTTTAATTTTTTTTTACGATCCACGAGACGAACCAACTCGTGGCTCGCAAAAACACAAGCCAAGCTCGTAGGCCTACTCGGCGAGCTGCTCGCCAAGCAGCTCGTCCGAGCTAGACGAGCAGGCATGCTTGGCTCGTGGTCGGGCTCGCCTTTTTTACGAGCTCGAGGCAGCTCGAACTCGTTTCTATTGAGCCAATGAGCCACTCAACTCAATTGCGATCGCTACTTCAATCTAATTTGGAAACAAAAAAGCCATTAGAAAACAATTTTTTTTCTATTAACGTTAGTGTTCTGTTTGGTGAAGATTAAAATCGGATTTTTAGTAAATTTTGATAAAATGCAAGTGTGTTGTTAAAAAAGTTGTAGATCTTATAAAACATGTGACTAAAATTAATTACTGATTTTGACTTTGATAAAAATCTAAATTGTAGTTTCTATCAAACAAGGATTAGGTGTATATCTAGAGACGGATTCATGATCGAAATATAAGTCAAGTTAGTACACAAAAAAATTAAATTTACACATAATTTTTTATTTTTTTTTTACAAGAATTCTGTTTTTTTGACACTAAAAGAAATTAACGAATTGGGGACATGACCTGGCTAGTGGCTACAATCCAACCCTCTGTACGTTAACTTCTTATACATTTGAACAATAAGTAATAATATGAGTAACCAGGAGTATGTCTTGCTTAGTAAGATATCCCTACTATATTAAAAGAGCAAATTCACGGATTACTGTTCATTTGTGAAGTATTTTACCTTTTCATTTTATCCCCATCAATTAATGTTTTTCCCATTTTATCCCCATTATTTACTGTTCATCTGTGAAACATTTTTCATCCTCATATATATCAAACAAAAGGGTAATATATACTTCTTCCTTATCCACAATTGTTGACTAAAACAGAGAAGAAGGGAAAATGCAGTAGCAAACAAGGATAAACGAGCAGTGCAATAATGGACAATACTTACAAAATATGTGAATAAAAGTGATAAAAACTATTTTTTATAAACCTAAATATTTCTGAACATCTGGAAACATTTATTCACGCTCTTGGTAAACACCTCCTCCACCTTCCAACATAATTTCCGCAACTAGGGAAAATGAAATGAAATTCAATCATACTCACGTAATTTTATATAGGCAGTAGACATGTAACCAAACAAAGAGAACCAATCTGAAGTAATTTTATCACCACGAGTCTTCTCAACTATAACTATGGTACCAGCCTTACCATCGCCAAAGGTGTACCGAGCTTACGCGATCACAACACCTTGTTAATATTGATTGAGTTGGAAGACTATTGTCCCAAAACTCATTACAAACATTTCATCAGTGGGTTTCTCCATAGCTTAAAACCAAGGTATCTTTTATGTTGTCTTTCGACTATTAAGTTCGATTTTACATTGAAACAATGATTTTATAATTAAATTTGTCTATCGGGAATCACATTGGTGAAAATATATGATGAGTGTATTTCACTCATACTTTAGACGTCATCTAAACTTGATATTTAATTAATTCCTACGAGTTTTAGAGCGTTTTAATGTGTGTTTTGATGTTGTGATATATGTTGATGAAATTAGCAAATGTTGGCAAAGTTGGAGAAAATGGCTAAATTGTAAAAAAATCCAAAGTACGAGAATTGAATTGGCGATTGGATGCAAAAATTGGAGATCGAATCTCTTACTTTGGAAAGTCAAGGATTGAGTTTCATCGTCTTGAAAGACTATAGGACTTGAAGGATAATATAACATTAATTTACTCGGGCTTGGGCTTGAAGAAAAGGAAGAGGAGAAAAATAGAAGAGTGGGTTGAACGGATAAAAAAAAACATGGGAAATGCTATTTGTACTTGCTAGTATACACTTTTTTGTCATTTTTGAATGTTTTGTCTATTTTGCCCTTATGTCTAAGTGTTAACTATTTTCCGCATTTTTACCCGCATAATTGGTATCAGAGCTTTAGAACTTATAAAATGAATAGAAAATATAAAATTATTTTAGAAGAATTACAAACAGAAATAAAAAATAAAGGATTACAAATTTAATAGATGAATTCTCCGAGTATGAAGAAGAAGATATTATAATAAATCAAATTTTAGAACAATATGATAATTATGCTCAACCTTTAGGGAAAACAGATATTATAAATCAAAATGTTATAACTCATATAAAAAATATCGAATCCAATTTAGAAATTGTTAATGACAATATTAAAATATGACAAAAAATCCTATATAAACAAATTGAATCAAAATTTGAAGAATCAAAACTTAAAAATGATTCTTATATATCAATCGAGTCATCTTTATTGGCATATGTTATAGAAGAATTGGAAATAAAATTCTATGAAACTAATGAGAAGAATTATGAGCATATAAACAAAATTTAGAACAATTAGCTATTCAAACTGAGAATATTTATATGAATGATCATCCACCCAAAGAAGAAACTACTGAAATTAACACTCCACCTTTAAATTAACAAGTTGAAACTCAACCGTTAGTCTGAGAGACAAGTAGAACTAATATTACTACAGATTGGACTCAAGTCGAATATGATGACTGAAATTTAGAATTGATGAAAGAACGAGGAATAACTCTTACAAATTATCATGTAAGTAAATAAAAAATTAAAACATTTGTTAATCTAAAACCAAGTTTCACAGATATAGAAGGAGAACAATTTAAACTAAATCTTAAAATCCATAAAGATTATAGAAAATGAAAAAATACTAATCCAATATTACTTGGAATGAACTTTCTTGAGAAAATCTCACCATTTTATATCCAGAAGAATACTTTACAAATAATTATAGAAGACAAACAAAAAATGATTTATAGAGTTAATAAAAAAAAGAACCAATTTATATGATATAATGAATTATATCAATCAAAACTAGCATACTTAGTCCATATATTGAGATAACTCTCAATTCATCAGACTATTATATGATAAAATTTCATTCTATACTTGACATTAGATCAGGTATTTGTTTATGCAAAAGATATATGTTCCCAAAACATTATTATAAAAAAGATTATAAGAAAACAACATATGGTCAAACAGCTAGTGATATTGTAGAAATCTATCGAAATTTTGTAGAAAATGTTCCTATAATTATAGAAAATAGAAAATGTTTTATACCTTGAATTTATGCAACAGATAAAATCGGATGTGATGTCCTTTTGGGAGAAAAATTTATTTACACATATAGCCCATTTATACAATATAAAGATAGTTTTGAATTTACCACGCATCGTAATCACAAAATTAAAACACCAAAAATCTATAAAGCTATTAAATTGCACATCGACCAATTCACCATAAACCTAGACATCAGAGTTCTGCAGGTAATCGTGGTGGATGTTATACAGAAATTAATCAAAAACAAAAAATTACAGTATTAGAAATTAGGAATTTAGAAGAAGAATTAGAAAGTATTAAATTAGAACTAAAATATTGTTATCATGAACACCCCTTAACTAAATAGGATAAAAATAAACTTATGGCAATAATTGAATTAAAAGACCCACATACTAAAATTTCAGGGAAATAATTTTCTTATAGCGAAGAAGATAAAAAAGAATTTGAAATACAAATTAAAGAACTCTTACAATTAGGAGTTATAAGAGAATCAACCAGTTCATATAATAATCCAACATTTATGGTTAGAAACCATAGTGAAATAAAAATAGGAAAACCAAAATGGTAATTGATTATAAAGATTTAAACTCTAAAACGGTACCAAATAGTTATAAACTACCAATAAAAAAATTGTCAATAAAACAAATACAAGGAAGTAAAATATATTCTAAATTTAATTGTAAAATTGGATATTGTCAAATAAAACTAAATGAAGCATCAAAACCTTTAAAGAGTTTTACTACCCCTAATCCACTGGGACAATTCGAATTGAATGTCACGTCATTTGGATTGATGAATGCATCATCAATATTTCAACAAATAATAGATAATATTATTAGACCAATAAAGAACTTCTGCATTATTTATGTGGATGCTATTTTTATTCATAGTAAGAATCTAAAAGAACATATTGAACATTTTAATAAATTCAACTATATTGCTAGAAAATATAGATTAGTTTTATCAGAAAGAAAAGCAGAAATAGCTAAAATCGAAATTGAATTTTTAAGATATATTTTTATTGAAAAAAAATACTTCAACAGCTTCATATTGAGAAAAAGATTATCGAATTTTCAGAAGAAATTAAAGATAAAAAATACCTACAAAACTTTATCGAATTATTAAATTATTCGAAAATTTTTATTAAAAATTGTGCAAAATACAAAGTCCACTTTACCAAAAAAAACTAAAAAAATGAGTTGAATAAGAATGGACACAAGAAGTTATTGAAATGATAAATAAAATTAAGAGAATATGTGAAAATCTACCAGAACTAAATATTCTAAATGATGATGATTTCTTTATTTTAGAAACCGATACATCTCTATTACACTGGGGAATAATCTTCAAAAGAAAAGAAAATCGTAAAGAATTTCTTTATAATCCATTATGTAAATGCTCGGAAGAGCTTGTTGCTTATATTTCAGGCATATTCAAAGATGTCGAAACCAGGTATGATATCAATTGTAAAGAATGTTTAGCCTTTAAGAAAAACGTAGCAAAATTTGAACCTTATTTGCTACATGAGAAATTTTTCATTAGAACAGATAATACTCGGGTAAAACCATTATTAACAAATAAACTTGGAACAAGTGCATTTGAAAGGTCACTTATTGGAATGCAAATGTGGTTTGCACCATTTAAATTTGATATTGTCTATATTAAATAAAAATACAATTTATTCCAGATTTTTTAACCAGAAATGGAGCAAATCAAGAAAGAGCTAGAAGTATTGAAGTTCGAGATGAACATAAAGATTGCTACAATAGAATTCAAGATAATTTTGATGGAAATGACTATTGCTAAGCTAATATCTGAGAAAGTCAATCAGACTATATTATCTGAATGCCCTAGCGCCAATGAATCTGAAGGCCCTAGCACCAGTATTGAACAAGAAGCATTAAAACTTCATAAATTATCAGTCAAGGAGAATACTATTTTGTCTCCTCTACAGGAGAGAAAAACTACAAAGGACAGTATCTCCATACAAGAGCTTGATTGCTCAAATATTATCAAGACCTGTAACACTCTGGTGTTATGGATATCAAAAATAAAAACAATTTTATTTTTGCATATGTATTGTTTAATTTAGCCTGCTGCTGGTTCACCTGTATTAGAGGATGGATGAAAACTCTAACATATGGAATATATAACAAAGTTAATCTTTGTCCAAGAGTCTCAGCCTATTGGGTTCGTGCTCTCTATGAAATGAGAAATATAATCTGTATTAACCCATCTGAATCTTTAAAAGAAATTTCTATGCTACCAAAGGACGTTGTTCGAGCTATTGAAAGATATTGTCAAGTTCTTAAACATAAGAACATATATATAATATTTTTCTCTGCAAGTCCCAAATGAGATAATGAAGAAGATAGACCGCTTCCAGTTAGCCATGTCATAAGGATTGCCACTATTTCCAAGCACCTTCAACCTGAGAGGAGTGAAGTCCACGAAACTACACTATAAGATGTCATCAAAATGACAGCATTTCGTAGAGTCAAATGATACAAGGAGCAGTTTGAGCATATTCAAAAAGTTGTTGAAGAAAAAAAAATATGGGTGTATGAGTCACAAGACCATTTGATTTATCTGTGATACCCACTAAGTAAGAAGATTGACATTATCTTGATACATGATGCCATCATATTTTTTAAGGACACGCCAATTGATCACATAAAGCAAAAGAAGAACTGTGCAAACAGTTTTGACGTTATCCAAATCATAAGTGCGAATTCTGTAGCACTGAAGATGATGGCTCACTAATTTCTCTTGAATCGACGGAATTTTCGGATGAATGGTTTGAGTCACATATGGAAAAGTAATATACACATTTATCTGACTTTGATAAAGAAAAACTGTGGGTTCCAACTCAATTATTTTTCATGTTAAGACAAAGAACTTTAGGTCACGGTAAGAATCTTATTATCTTACACAGTAAAAGCATCAATAATGAAGGATAGTGGAAGCACTTTTCCAATCTATAAATTGAAGACTAATTCCCAGAAGAAGCAAGCAATTCCTATGCTAGAAAATTATCTCTCTACCTAGCATTACGAATCTTGTAAACATTTTCAGTTTCTTTCTTTCCTTCATGAAGTGAAGCTTGTAATAAGGTAATCTCTATGAAATTCTAATCTCTTTAGAGAAAGTACCAAGAGTGTAGTCAAAGTATGTATGTATACTTTTATGTAATAGATATTAGTGTGATGTGTTTATGAAATCAAAGTTGTTTGAAGATACTGTCTTTTTATCCTCATTATATTCTAAAAAACTCTTATCTTACTTATACTCCAACGATGAAAACCTTGAGGGTTAGTGCAAGTATTTTGTTGTCGTGTTGCCATGTGTAGACATTTTAGACGTTGTTAGAGAAAGTCATGAGAATCCTGTACCATTCAAGGTGATACTTTAACTAAGAGTTGAAAGGAAAACTGTGATTCAGTGTGATCCATTGTGAGATGTGCAAAAGAGTCAGAGAGAAAATCAATAAGAATGCGGTAGTCATGTTGGACAATAACCCACTTTCTTAAACTCAAACAACACCGATAATTTATATACGAGTATACTAAAAATGGGAGCAAGCTCAAGAGAAATCTCGTTGATATTAATCTGTCTTTACGTTCTGCTTCAATACTGTAAGATCTTTCTTATTTATGTCAGTTACTTGCATTAATATTTGCACTCATGCTATTTATGAAGTTTTAGTTACTTTTATTAGAAAATTAGAAATTGACTGCAAAAGAAAAAGAGAAAAAGTTAAATCATTTTATACTGTGCTTGATCATTTTCTGAAAAATAATAGAGATATACTTGTGCCTATAAAAGAAAATATAGTTAAATTTAATAGAGAAATTAATTAACTAGAAAATAAAATTAGAATATTAAACGATTATTTTAATAAAATATATATAGATAAATACGAGCATAATTGACTTTTCCATTTATTAGGAGAAATAAAACAATGTTATCCTATATTGGGAATAGAGAACATTGACTTGACTAAATAATAGAAGAATGATATTTCTGTCCTTTTATCAAAAAGTGTAATCCAGAGTGTAAACCAACAGGTACTTGTAGCGCGGTCGAAAAAACATTGGGCTGTAGCTGGCAGGGCTGGAAAAAATATTATATATACATACAGAATCTGTAGATTGGGTAAAGAAGGAGAAAAGAGTCAAACATTGCGACAATATTTTAATATATATATATTAGCGGGCTGCTGAATTGGAGAGTTTCACATACATGCAAAGAGAGAGAAAGAGAGAGATGTTACATGTAAAAGAGAAAAAGGGAAGCCACAGAGAGAGAGAAAGAGAGATGAGGGGAGGGGGAGGGGGAGGGGGGGGGGGTGACATGTAAAAGAGAAAAAGTGGGCTTCCCGTTAAGTTGTATTTTATATATATACACGCACATACATGCAGAGAGAGAGAGAGATGTTACATGTAAAAGAGAAAAAAGGGAAGCCACAGAGAGAGAGAGGGGAGGGGTTACACGTAAAAGAGAAAAAGTGGGCTTCCCGTTGAGTTGTATTTTATATATATACACGCACATCAACGACGAAGAGGAGATACAAATTGGCTACTATTGAGGGGAGCACACACACACACACACACACACACATTCCTATAGAAAAATATAGGCAGCTCGAGATGGTAAAAGAATATTATATATACACTCACAAGCAGGGGCGTAGGGGGTCTTGGGGGGACCCGGACCCCCCTCCCCAATTTTTTTTTAAATTTTAATTAATTATTATTATTTTTATATTTTATGGAGGGGATAAAATAGATATTCTAAGCATGTAAAAAATCATTTCATGAATTTCATAATGTACATTTTTTTTGGAGTACTGAGATTTCAGGTTCTCTATTGGGTGTCTGTGTGAGAGACCTTTTATTGCAGGGGAGGACAATACTTTAAACCCGTTTACAGATATTAACTAAACGAGAATGCTAAAATTTTGAATTCATCGACTTTAAAAATTAAAATGTATTATGCATATATGCCTAAGTCTTAACTTCTAATTTTGAAATTTAAACCAGTAGAATTGTAAGCGTTCAAAAAATAATTGTCGATTACCGACATATCTCCATGAAGACATTATCATCTTTTAAATCTTTAACTAATGTACATTAATTTATGTTACTTTGTTTTCTTTCTCCATCACAAAGTATCAACTTCCCTTATTTTAACAGAGTGTTTAAAAAAAAAAAAATCGGAAGCAGCGCCCCCACTCTTTCAACTCTAGGACCCCACTTCAACAGGCTGGCTCCGCCCTGCGCACAAGCATACTTGCAAAGACAGAAATAGAGGCAGGGGGGCTGGAATTAAACACACAAATTGGGTAGCAAAATCAGTTTTTTTTTCTTAATTTTTTCTTCTCCATGCTTTTTATTTCGGATTTTGTAATGCCGTTTCTCTTAATCATGAACTAATTTATTTATCTAGGGTTTGACGTAGCCAAACTTGATATTATGATTTAATTATATTATATTTATTTATGTTTGATTTTTCACACATGTTTGATTGTGTCATAAAATTAATGCTTTCAATTACGTGATCAATAATTGAATGAATAGATCCTAATCAATTTCGATACTTGAGATAGGGGAATTTAGAAATGATCATAGGATTGACACAACATAAATTTTGTAGGTCTCGAGAGAAAGTATAGTATCTATGAAACTTATTCCATAAAAGAACCATGAACTCGATAAATTTTTTATTTTAATTCGGAATAAATATATTTGAATTGAAATTTAAGATTAATTTCTTTCCGGCGCTCGAGAGAGGGGAGAGAAATATATTATGATTCTTGCTTTCAAATGTGGGAAAATTGACTAGAAGAGCTCGATATAATTAAATCATACTTGATAGTGAGGTGAAATCATTCCCCAAGCCTCCTCACATTGATAATTCTCCTTTAATTTGCCTTATTTTACTAGAATTGTCACACATCCCTGTTAATTTAGTATAAATACTTTGAATTTACATTTGATTTTCTAGATAAAGCAGAAGTTAACATAATTATAGTATTTAGTATAAAATCAGATATCAATTCCTCCGGGTTCGACACTTTGATTCTATTACTATATTATAAAAATTGATACCGTACATTTGCGGTATAATTCACGTTATAAAAAAAATGCTTGACAATACATGATACATCGCCAACTTTTGTCTCATTTCCTGCACAAGCTATCATTCATATTTAGTCCCGATCTCAAGAACATTTAAATGTCGATCAAAAGTTTAATCTCTATTAAAATTGTCAAAAAAAAATACGTGTTAAGTAGGACAATTGGCTTTAATATATATATATATATATATATATATATATATATTATTTTAATAATCTTACTTGTTTGAAAAGAATTTGTAATTTTTTTTAATAATCAAATAGTCAATCATGTTACCCAAAGGTAAATTTGGTCACACCTTTGCAAATTTTCCTGGTTACGAATGATACAATTCAAAAACACCGACCAATTCAAAGTCTCCCCACCCGTATTATTTTGGAGGGACCAATCACAGGTCCAAATTCCACTAAATACCAAAAGGCGGCAAAACCAACCGAGCCGGCACGTGACTTTCTCTCTCTACTCTCTCCAATGTCCACTTCTCGCTCTCTCCGATCTTCCATATCCCCTTTCCGTTCCCGGAAAACACCTCCACAGCCGCCGTCTTCGTCGACTGTGCCACCTAAATACCAACATCGGCCTACAACTCCTTCATCTGCCAATTCTTCCACGGCGTCGTTTTACAACCCCAGCACGGCATCCACGACTTCTACTACTCCGAGTAAAGCTAAAGAAAATGTTACCGTTACTGTACGATTTCGGCCTCTCAGGTAAATGGGTTTCTTCTTTTACCTGAATTTGTTGACTCCTTGTTGTTAGTATTAAGTGGGTCCCGCGAATGCGCGGGACATTTTCGTGAATGATGGTGTTCGGAAGATTGAATTTTTTGGTTTATTTGTTGACTTGTTTGTTTTTGGGATTTTTCAGTGCCAGGGAGTTTAGTAAAGGGGATGAAGTAGCTTGGTATGCTGATGGAGACCACACTGTCCGGAATGAATACAATCCCGATATTGCCTATAGCTTTGGTTAGTATTTAGTACATGACAGCAGCACACAGACCCAAAAAATACAACGTCCATATTATAGAATACGTATACATGTAGTATATGTTTAATGTGGTATGTAGTAGCCAATTCGTATGGAATTAAAAGATCTACTGTTCAACGTTTATGAATAGAAGTGTCTGCTCCATCTCACCACGTATATAATTTATCAATTGATTTTTGGGAGAAACTATGTTTTAAGTGATTAGTGCCTGGCCGTTTTTTCTTGAATGAAAGGAAGGTGTCAACCTTTTGATTGGATTGGAATTAAGTGGTTGCAACTGATCAAGCAGGTGGCAATCCTCTTAACAGTTCTTACTCTTTGTATATCATCTGCGTTCACCTAGGTAACTGAATATGTTGATGGGCAACAGGGGGTTGTAAACCCAAGAATCCAACTGTTTGAGGATTTAAGATTGAATTTTAATCGTTTCTAAAATCAATATAATAATATATGAATTTCTAAAACGAATATGGTAATATAGAAAATTAAATTTTATAATGTCGAAACATGGTATACACTTGCGTCTGTATGCATCTTCGCTATTAAGGCCAGATTTTGCTGAAAATGATGCCCAAGGGACAGAATCACGTGTAGAATAGACGCATAACCATCCCCATCCGAGTTTCCAATGTTTAAATTGTACATAAGAAAGTAGAAATATTGGGCATTGGGCAGAATTACGATGGACAAAAATAGTAATTGCATTTCTTACCGTTAACAAATGAATGGTGCAAGATAACTTCAATGAAAATGGCATTGCATCTCAGCAAGTCACTTCCCCATTGAATTGATGTAACAACTCATGTAAAATGTGATTACACAAAAAATGATGGAAATTGTAGGTCTAGCTGTTAGGTAGTAAGAGAAAAACTAGGTAACAATGACAACAGGTTTAGTCTTATTCTCAGTAAACTTGAGCTTCAGTTGACTGCATGAAATTCCTGTACAACTTGCAGATGCTTTTTGTATTATAAATTGGTTCTACCTTTCCCTTTGATCTATATCCTTGATGATAAATGTCATTTTCTGGATCAGATAGAGTATTTGGTCCTGCAACAACTACTCGCCATGTTTATGATATTGCAGCTCAGCATGTTGTGGGTGGTGCCATGGAAGGAATAAATGGTAATAATGAGTAGTCATTTTGAAATTCTATTCATCACATATTTTTGAAATGTGTGGAAATATTCTGCTGCCACGATAACTTCTGATTTTTCATTTTTCTTGCAGGTACAGTGTTTGCATATGGTGTTACTAGCAGTGGGAAGACTCACACAATGCATGTAATAATTTTCTCCCTCCCCATAATTCTTCTTCTCTGACCAGTGCAATCACTGTACACTAATAAAAGACTATGAAGACAGCCATTGGTGATATGACCTGTTCATGAATTTTCGTATCTATGTTACTCTTATTGTGCTTAGTTACATGTAAATGAGGCCTATGAACAATTATTTATACAAAATCAGTATAAATTTGAATTGTATCACTTCTAAGTTCAATTATGTGGAGTATTTGCTATTATTCTTGATTAATTCTTAGGTAAACAGCCACATGATATGTTCCCAGTTTTGGTGACACAATTGCACGCACACAAA